>JASDQU011403694.1:0-43067 GCA_032191745.1 Picea mariana
CTATTTGGAGTTAGGTCAGTATAGCTGACGCTCCAAGATAGTCTAGCAGAGGACGGATAGGAATGGAGTTGGAAGTAGGTTAGGGAGGAAGGATGAGTAGAATAGTTGAGACTATATGGAGATCTGTCTTGCGGTGGGATTTGATGAAGAAAAATGTGTATAAATGAATATTCATTATTATGTAACTCAACCACAGTTGTTTAAAATAAATTATTGAACCGACTAATTGTAATTAAAGGATTTCTCACACAATTAATTGATTGTTGTCTTTTATAAAATACTAGTCTTGCTGACTGGATTGGAGGCATACATAAATTACTAAATGATGACAGTTTGATTATTAGTACATGCACGAGAATTGTATGTACTAGCTACACATGCATTTCTTGTACATATACACTAGTATGTATGAGTTTTCTTGACTTACTTACTGATAATGTCGGTTACTTGTTATGAATGTGTGAACCATGTTCTTGTTCTTTGTACCATAAGATACCTTAACTTCGGGACGAAGTTTCCTGAAGGGTGGGTGTATGTAATGACCCTTGATTATTAAGAATAATTAATTTAATAATATAATCCTAAAAGATCAGCTAAACTATATTTATGTCTTAAAATAACATTTCTAATTAATTATCATTAATTATTGTTCATAATTGTCAATGGTTATTTAATTATTAATCAACTCTTTAATTATGTGAGTAAAGAATTAATAAGGTTGATAAATTAATTTATTAAAACTTACCTATGTGAGTGGGATAACAAACATTAAATAAATGGATAAGATATTTAAGAATGGGATAACATATGAATCCCGAGAAGATAAAAGAATTAATGGGAATGGATAAGGGTAATTAAATGTAGGGATAAGGAATTTAATGAAAGGAAGAGTTGGTGAAGGAGGGATAAGGGGGGGAAAGGAGTTGGAGGGGAGGATTATGTTACGGGAGTTGGGGATGAATTTGGGAGAGCGGGGAATTAGCAGAGGGAAACTTGGAGTGGAAGTTACACAGTGCACCCGGGGTTGCTGGAGGTTTTGGGCACGGAGGGCTAGGATATCCGTTGATATCCTAGGGCTAGGAGCTAACTAGTCGGCAGGGAGGTCGGTTTTGGGTAGTGTTTTAAAGAAGCAGGAAGCAAGCAAGATGGATAATAGCATCAGGTTCAGCAAGCTGCGAATAACAACATCAGAGTTAAGGTATTTAATTCTAATTTATCCATTGTTTAATTAGATTTATTATTCATTGATAAATTTTACATGCGTAAGTGTTAAGAAAATTTGGAATTATTCTTCTTTATAAACCTTGTAGAAATTACTGTGCATTTGGTAGAATTATTAGATGTTAATTTAAAATGGTCATTACAGCATGGACCATATACATTTAAGAAATTGATCCTTCTTTTGTCAGATATACAGAAACTTGTCAAAAAGATACCGCCACAACTCAAAAAAGGCGTTAAGTTAAAAACCTTTGACTCCCATGCCACCACAACTCCACCCGACTTCCCTAAAGAATTAACTGCACAAACCGTCCAATCTGGTCTAAACAAGTTCACAAATAGTCTAGCCTTTTCCTCAGACACTAAAGTCTCTTGTAGAAAGAGAATATCCAGAGATGTTTTGGAGATTAATCTTCTCATAGAGGCCATTTTTAGGGGTCCTCCTACCCCTCTAATATTTAGGGAGAAGAGAGTCATGATTTTTCCCGTGCAAGGGCTTTCATTCCTCTAAGCACCCCCTGATCTGAGTGAGATTCCAACTGTTGTGCCAAAAATGAAAGGTTAGTGCCCAACTTGTTACGGGCACTCCTTGTTTTTATCGGAGAGACCTCCAAACCAAGGCCTCGTGACCATGGTAAATCCTTCCCTGTAGGCTCCGTAGAATTGGTAGATGCCCCTAGATGTTCCACTACACTCAGAAACTTTAAAAACTTCCTTACCCCGATAGGTTAGGAGGGGAATCGGTCCAGAGACCTCCCTAATGGGTGGGACCAAAGAGGTTAGCATACCATCCAACACAAGTAAACTTCCTTCGACACCTATAGTCCTCAAGTTTGTACATCGTTCTTCGATAAAAGTTTTGGGAAAAAGTTCCACCGACAGAGGCTCGTGGGTCGAAACAGACATGGGTAAGGGATCAACACTATCCACTACAAGGTTTGTGTTCAAAAAAACTATTTCAGAGGTCCTCATCGTGACAAAAATCAACTGTGGTAGACTTTCCGACGTGAAAGTGCTATCCAGATGGTCCCTCTCCCACGCAGACAAAGAAAAATAAAGAGACGGACAAAGTGACTTGAGCTTACCAATAAAGAAAAATGTACGTTTGGTCACCTTTAGATCCTTCTCACCTAGAGGCATTACACAACTTACTAATACATTTGAGTCGGTGTTCTAATATAGCTCTTATTTGAGCAGTTTAACGTGTGAATAACAACCAAAGACTTTTTAAGAATAACAATAGTTTAAGACTAACAAGGATGTTAATGAAATGAGACCTTCATGGCAATTCATTAAGAATTATTTTCATTGAGACCTTCATGGCAATTCTTTAAGAATTATTTTCGTTGGACTTTATAGGATCTTGTGAGTACACCTATAATATGCTTTGGAGGGTGAGGTGTTCTCTACTTAAATGAAAAATAAAAATAATTTAGTATAAGTTAGATTTCAATTATGTTCTTTTTCAACTTTAAGGTTGCAAAAGATTACACAACATCCTGAGTAGTTTTGGTGTTGAAGGTAATAGATAGTACCGTGGAGCCATCATATTAAGGGATAATTTTAAGGATGGAAATTTATATTAAAATGTGTAAATCTCGGTTAATCTTACTATTCCTTCATATGAAAAATGTAAAATGGTTGATCATAATTTAGTAAAAATATTCAAAATTTTAAGGATTTTATATAGTTTCTATAATTGTTTTGTGATTTTTAAGGTAAAATAATTTTATTCTATGGAATTTGGGCGAATTGTTTTTAGAAAAAATGGAAATTGGTGAATTTTTTTGGGGGGGAAACCATAGATAATTAGGCCATTTGCAAAATTTAGAACCTAAATTCATCTATGCATGATCGTAATTAATGGAAGGGTATTAGATTCTTCCAATCTCAAAGATACTTATTAAAGTTATATTTGAAAGCTTTTGTCTTTTACATTTTGTTGTTAAAATTATTTTTACAGTAAATTTGTTTTTTTCTTTAATTACGAGGTGTTTGATTTTTTTTTAATTAAGAGGTGTTTTCCACAAATGTGTAATTCCTTATTCAAAACAAGGAGATGATGTTATATAATAATAATAATAATAAATTATAAATATATTTGAATGTAAATTTTGATAGAATCTTTCAATGTAAACTTTAATTAATTTCTATGGAGAAAATAAACAAATTTATTAAAGGTTAAAACATATTTTCCATCTATCTATACATGTTATGGAACGTCAAAATTAGTGAAAGTTAATGAGAATATTTTTATAAATGAAAATTAAGGAAATATGTTAGATAAATTACTTACAAATCTAGGTTGTCATTTTGTGAAGAGACTACTATGGGAGCAATTGTAATTATTCATCTAGCGAATTTAAAAGACCTATTAATATGCTATGAGAACTACTATTGGAGCTTTTCTAACTATTCATCTACTGAGGTTTAAAAACCTATTAACTATGGTATTCTAGTAGATGCCATGTAACTCAACAAATGCAGTGGTCTACACATCATCCATTCAAGTAGAATCAAATTTTATTGAATATTAATTAGTCCTCTTATTTACATAGAATTGAATTCCTCTTAGTAATAATTATTCCATTCCATCCATTTAATTACAATTTAATTGCTCACAATAATAATCACAAAACATTCTCTTTAGAAATTTAGTATTTTTGTTTCTAGCTTCCTTTGAACATAAACATTGAATGGAGTAGCTTTCTAGATTCGTGTGTTTTTTTAAAGATTGAGTGACATGTAGTATGCGATGAATGAAAATCCACTAGCTCCCACCTTTTTAAAGAAGATTGGTGTACCAACAAAATACTCCCTTTATATTGCAAGGTATTCTACATTCATTGAATGAGTTAAACCGTTATTTCATTAACCAACCATTACTCTCATAACTCTTCAAGCCAATCAAGTACCGATAATGCTAAGGGAGAGAGGGGTAGCATTCCTCCTCATATTTCCTAAATAAAGCATTCGGATCTACATTATTCTTTATGATCTCATAAACAAAACCTAACATCTTAGTGACCCACTTTTATTGATCTAGTGACAATAACCAATGTCAAAAAAAGTACTTCAATATACGATGGGCTATTTTGATCTAGAAGTGCCTCCTAATGAGATACAGGTTCGATGTATCAAAGACATGAAGTGTTGCCATCATTTATTTATTATAGGTGGGATTTCCCAAATTTTAGTCACATAATTATTTGCTAATGAAATTCAATGAGCACCCCTCTGCATCAACATGGCCACAACACCTCGTTTAGAGGCATCACATTTTGAGGAAAATGTCTTAGTGAAAATGAGCATTATTAAGACTAGAGAAGTACATATGGAATTTTTTAAATTAGAAAATACATGTTCTACTACAACATTCCACACAAAGAAATTCCTCTTAAGTGGCATTGCTAATGGATTTTCACTTCACCCATCATTCTTCGTAAACTTCTTATAGTATCCAATAAGTCATAGGAAACTATGTATCCTTTTTAGAAGTATATGGAATGGAAAACATTTCATAGCCTCAATATTCTTGGGATCCACTCACACCCTTATCCTACTAATGATGTGACTCAAGTATTCCACTTTAGTAGCACCAAAATTGCATTCAGGACATTTGAGGAACAATTGGTTATATCAAAGTAGTTGTGGGGATTTACCAACACTCTCTACATGTGCTTCCTAGGTGTTAATATAAATCAAGATATCATCAAAGTATATTAGAGAAATGTTGATAGAAATGGATGGTAAATATTTTTCATGAACCTATGAAAAGTAAATGGGGCATTAGAAAGTCCAAAAGACATCACTTAAAATCATAATTTCTTTCAATTAAGAAAAATAAGATTTTAGGAATGTTGACCTTCGTCATCCAAATTTGGTGATACATAGAGTACAGGTTTAGTTTAGTGAAGAAATAGGAACTATTGCCACCTTATACACACCTAGGCTATCGTGGAATAAATCTTCAATCCACTTGGTGTGTCCTTGGGGGAAAGGTTCGAGTCAAGGTGTTGTCACCTGATCCTCAACTCCTCCATCTAGGCCAACTCTTAGCGAAGCCAAGGGGGGTATTCCCTAACAAAATACTAAGGCTCTTTTAAACTAAGAAAAGAAAAAGAACTACTTCTAGGATTTTATTGCAAAATAAAACAAAGACATTCAACACTTATCATTCATCATTGGAGATAATCATATAAATCATTTGTCCATAAGCATGCATATATCAAGTAGAATACAAGATCTGCAAGATTAATGAAATTAGTTAGACAATTGCATGAATGAATTAAATTTCTCACATACATAAAGATAAACCAATAGTACCAGTTCCTTAAAAGGATTTGTGGGCAATTGTTGATCGCATGTTTTATTAAGGTAAATTAAAGGTAGATTAATGAGAGAATATGTGGCCTCTTTAGAGGCTACCTCTTTGTTTGGAAACTTGTGGAGAACTTATCAAAGCCCCATAGGCCTCACTAGTAAGTTCACTAAGGGTGTTAAATGTACAAAATGGGTGGGAAGCCAAGTCCCGAGAGGGCCCGCCTTACTTCACACACTCCCCTTAGGCATTTTCCCATGCATTGAGATAGCAACTGCCAAGATTTCCCTAATTAAACTACAAACAAGGTTTATTTTGACTTTGCAAGATTGAAAGAGATAAAATTTGAATGTAACTGAAAATATCTTTGCAAGAAACTTGAAAATTAGCACTTGCAAAAATTATTATTGATAGTAGAAAACAAGCTTTAAACTAAACATGCATAAAGATTGAAAGTGAATTTTAAACATGCATGTGAAATATGAGTGTTATGTGTCTTAGATTTTCTTATGCTTGTATGTGTGTTTAAGATCATAAGGTGAAACTTGCAAAGAAAGAAAGTAAATCCAAACACAAGACACACAAATCCCCCTATTACAATTAGAACTATGTTCTCTTTTCTCTTTTGAACCTAAGGACCCTTATAGAATGGATCAAACTTGAATAAAACTATTACAAGATACTTTCTGAAAGTCCTAGTCTTCAAGGGTTTCTAACTTGGGCTCAAAATCCTTCACTTTTTCCTTGATTTTGCCAGAGTTTCCCCTTGATTTTGGATGGACCTGCTAAAAACTAGAAATAAAAGTGATTAGAATATGATTAGAAACAATCTAAAATACTAAACTAAAACTTGAAAAAATTATTCAAAATTTTCTGAAAATTTTCTAAGGGAAAAGGGACAATTTTTTGGAGACTTTTTATACTTGAAAGAACCTACACTGAGCTCTTTTAGTTGTTTCTATTTTTTGTCCCAAAACAACAAGCATAGAAAAACTAACTATCTTGATCTACAATGTAAAACAAAACAACTTTCTAGTTTAAGATTTAGATGAAAAATATAGAAAATTGCACGAAAACTAGCCTAGATCTACTCCTTTAATTAGAAAATATTGAAACTAGATATAGAACCTTCATGCATGTAATACTAGATACTCAAATTAATCTTTTAATACATATCTAATTGAAATGCAAACAAAGAAAGAGGAAGAAAGAATAATATTTATGATTTTTCAGAGCTTTTGATTGAGCATGGAACTCTTGGGCTATGGGGTCCCTTTGGTGTGAGGAAGAGGGAGAACGTATTCTTTTCGAACTTGTTGGAAAAACACTAGATGAGACCTAGCTCCTTTTTCTCTCCAAGAATTAGATACTGCATGCTACAAAGAATACCTGCAAATACGTGTAGACTTGGTGTTTCCTACACAGAAAACCTCAATTGCACATTAGTTTAAACAAAAACAAGACATGCAATGTAAGCATTCAAATATATATAATAAAGTGGATTTAGAAGTAAACAAACTAAAGAAACCAATCTAATAATATAACAATATCCCTATGATTATCCAAGTAAACAATAGATACATGCAATCAATCAAAGCAACATCACCTCCAATATGTCCAACATTCATCCACACATGAGCACCAAACACTATAGATGACCTCCAAAGTCTTTTTATTCCAATATAGAAAATATTAAAATCATGTCCAAGCTCGCCCAAAATCCAACTATATAGAAGGAGGAGGATAACCTTGTTTATATAGCAAAACAAGTGATACTTCCAAGAGAGATGCACATAGGCTAAGGAGGAGATGCGCATGAGCTAAGGGTAGTGGCACACTAGTGAGGTGGGAGATGTGTGGAGTGTAGAGGAGATGAAGTGTAGTGGAGTAGGGGTATGGGAGAGTGAAATTAGGGTGAGTGGGAGTGATGTGAGGTGAAGTGAGTGTGAGTGGGAGTGGGAGTGTGTGTGGCTGCCTTGGGATGTGCACCATCCTTCCTAAGTGCGCTAACTATGTAAGGGGGGTAGAGTCCCTTCATTGGGATCTCCTCCATGCCTATGTCACTCTAGTTGAAGTCACCTCCCTATTTACTAAACTCATCCAGGCCTCTATTTGACTGGGGACAAGGAAAACAACATGTTTCTAACATGTTCCCTAGTTTCCCTAAAAAATAGGGAATTTAATTAAATGACCCATTTTCCATATTTTTCGAGCAAAATTCATTTTTTAGTGATAATAATCACTTTTTTCTCTCGACAGAAGGGAAATAGGGGTTTACATGGTACTCTGGAATAGAAAACGAGCATAAATATGGTATCTGACAAGGTTTGATTCCATATTTTTACAACTTATTGACTTACAATTAAAAAATTCCATTTTTGAGGGAATTTTTTTTTTCACTAAAACATTAAAAAAAAACTACCAAACCTAGACACAACTTCCATATGAAAAAATAGATATGAACTAGAATGAAATCATATACATTTAGACACTAGGCATTGGTTATACCATTCCAAGGCCTAACCACCAACACATACTCCAACTTTGGAGTCAGTCTCTGAGTGAAAAAACTTAGAAATTATTAATTGCCCACTAAGGCAGGAAAAAAATAATTAACAAGTGAGAAAAAAACACTCTAGAGTACATGCTCGTACCTAGGTATTAGGTGGCAAATAGAATTTTACAATATCTCATACTCAGGTCATTTATTACAATTCCCCCACAAGGATGGAAATGAGAAAAAATGTGGCCTTTTGAAAGACCTGTTGAACTCTAAAATTTGAAAAATGAGCATCTGACTGCTCAATCTTTGGCGGCTCATGTGAAAATCCAGCGAGTGCAACTTGGTGGATATCAGGAACCATGGAACTCATCCAAAAGGTAAACAATGACTGGGATGGGAAATTTTTCTTTGATTATCAATTCGTTAGGAGTATGAATAAGTGTGTCCACGTGCTCTATTTTCATTCTTTGTTCAATACCATAACTATCAAGGTTGAGTAAATGATAGTAATAGGATGTGTCACATCAAACTCCAACAATTCCTAAATGTTGCACATTAGGCAATTAAATGCAAGGAATCGGTGAGATACCATGATAATTTTCACCATGCAAAGGAGGTAATCCATGGCCCAAGGGTTGTTTCACAACCTATTGATGCTTATGAAAAACCAACTATAAATCAAGGTGAATTTATTGTCAGAAGCTATCCATCAATTGGGTGGTACTGAATTGGTTAATAATGGAGGACTGACATTTCTTCAAAAGATTTTCCATATAGTGAGAGATAATAATTTTAGGGGTGATATACAAAATACCTTTGAGGGTGTTTTTACAAACCTCCTTATTGAAGCTCATGTATAACTACTTGAAATCCATTATAAATAGATCCAATGTTCATAGCCATTCTACTCCTAGAACTACATGATGACATCTCATGTTAATAGTGAACATGCTTGATTTGAGAAAATAGTATCCCATTTGGATTTTTACATTGTCACACTTACCACCATATTTCATCATACATACATTGACTATCATGATTTACAAATTGTGGAAAACATAGGCATAACAATGGGTTTCTTTGCCAACTTAATGATGAATAAATTGTTGTTCATGCGTCTATTCATTAATAAATTTATATTTGTGTTTGTTGATATATCCAACCAAATTCATGGTCTAGGGAGCTTAAAATAATGATAAATTATGGATGGAAATTCTGGTTCGCTCACAAGGAAACTTGATATTTATTTATTGAGATTCAGAAGTGCAGTCTCTGCTAGATCTAGATCTAGCATGGCTTCCTCTAAAATTTTCTTAGGTGAGTTGGGTTAGGACATATCAATGAGTTAAAGTTGTTGATGTTCAACTATTTTTGATGGTTCAACTTATGGAACATCAAGGGTTTGGAAGTTGAGGGAGTGGTTGTAGTTATAGAAGGGGGATGCCGATGGTTAACAAAAGAGGGCCATTTGGTTTGTGAAACTGCCATAATTTTTTCTTCTCTAGCTTTCTAAGAGGTATCCAACTATGTACTAACATGAGCCATTAGGACATGTACTTTAATAGCATCCTTTGAAACATTGATAAAATGTTCTTGGAAAAAAGGAATTAGTCATGTCCTCTATTTGGATTACTAATTGCTTGAAAGTCATGATAAAGTCTTTGACTATATTTTTTGGTGCAACTTGGTCAACCACCCCCAAAATTTAGGATGGCCTTCATAAAATTGGTTGGAGGCAATGTATACCCCATTGGGGTTCTTATGAAATTACCAACTGTTATCACTAGAAGATGGTCTCTGACTGCTAAGAGGGCATGCCTAACACATCTTAGTTATTGCAATGGTTTTGATTTTGTTGGTAGGTGGATCAAGTAGGTTGAAAGGATAAAGATCTGGTAAAAATCTCTCAATTCAAATAATCAACAACATTTCACCTATTCAAGGGAATTTACTTTGAGAGCTAGACATTTGATGGACAATGTGATAAGGAGGAATAAACAACATAGATGAATACATAAATCAACAATATGCTAAATTCATATATTCACCAGGAAGACTTTTAGAACCAAAATCATATTTTGGATCAGAATTAAATACTTGAATACAAACTAACAATTACATTAATACCTATTTCAATTAGATCTGAACTGATATGGAAATTTATGCATTGCAGAAATCATATTTGTATTTCAAGTAAGTAGAAAAAACATAGTTATAATAGATACACATATATGACTATCAAAATGTCTGAATCCTTGAGCATGACATGCTGCAAGCTACAAAACTCCTCAATAACAATTATCATATCTCACTCATATTCTACTCAAATCATACCTTTCTTCCAAGAGAAAGATTCCACCAATAACCATTCTCAACTTTCATCATTCTTACTTAAATCAAATTTACAAAATATAATTTCAAATAACAAATTCAATCTAAGATACTAAACAAAGGGATCTCATCCTAATTATGAAGTACAAAATTGAGATCAAATCTCCAAGACAAATTGATGAAGGTGGCACTTTTGTTGAATGGGCATTTTTTAGAAAATCAAATTCTAAAAAATCTGGAAAATCAACAAAATATGGAAAAATCACTCTTAAAGTGCCACTTGTAGCTCCCAAGTGGTTCATTATTTTGAGAAATGGACCATTTGGAACCTAATTTGTCCCATACCGGAACTAACTGGTGTTTTATGTTTTTGAGATTCGATGCCATTTGCTTGGAAATTGTGTCATAAGATGAACACAAAAACAATCACCTACATAAATTTCTACATTTTTTTAACCAAATATTGACCAAATGGTTCTCTTGATATCCTTGATATCTTTGGATATTTGATGATTTGAACAAGTTTAAATGATGAGTAGGATAGCCAATGAAGTCATTCCACCCATTTACTATCATGGAATTCCACAAAACCGCACACAATGTGTAAATTTGTATTTAACAATTTCCAAAATATGGGCATTGCAAGAAGCACAACTTTCTTGTAGCACACATTATCTCACATGCATAACTCATAATTTAAACCAAGATTCCAAATTTTAATTCTTTTCCCAATGAAAAAAATTAGTGCTAATGATGGCTCCAACTATGGATGGTGTCCTGCTTGTGAGACACCAAGTGATCTGGATTGTTTTCATAATGAAATGAAAGCAGAGATATTACAATGAAATACTCATGAAAATTGCCAGAAACAGAGAAATACAACAATACTTGATTTCTATTAATGAAATAATTGTAAAGAGATTGTAAAAATACAGAGTGCAAGACTCGCTAGAATGGTGGTAGCTTTATCTCTGAGAAGAGATGTGACTTCTATGCTCATTCGCAAGAAGATGATTACAATGAGGCTCTTAAGGCTTGTTTATGATAAACATGAATGCCAAAACCCTAGACATCCAAAAACCTAACCCTAGGAGATGAAATGCCAAAAGTCATGTGGGCCTCATTTGGGTAAGTTAGTATATTAACTTCCTGGGGTCGTAACTTTTTCATACGATCTCTGTTTTAGGCATGTGATAGCCCGTTGGAAAGGTATTTTCAAGAAATATGCATTACAAAGTAAAAATCTGACTTTGTCTACATTGTTATTGTGGAGAGCCAACAAAAAACTATTTAGGGCCCCAAACCAGTCCTGGAAGTACAATAAGATGTATTGACATGAAAACATACAAAATAAGCCAGTGGGATTAGGTGGGAGGCCACTAGTATCTACCTAGAATATTTGTATGGATTCATACAACCCAGGAAGTGTAGAACCCACAATTAAAAATAAGTACAGAAGAACGTGTTGCACTAAAAACTAAAAAGAGGAGCCAGTTGGAACAGGTGGGTGGCCACCAATATCCACCTGCATCAATCCTCCCCCCTTAGGAAGAAATGGTCTCCATTGCATTAAGTGCCCAGGGAAAAGAAGAAAACATTTTTTGAATTTGAGGCTTGGTGAGTTGTGTGCCTTATTGGAGAAGTTGTGCTTCTTGGCTTTTGGAAGACTGTCACAAACCTGTTGCTGGACAGGTTGAATATGTTCCACCAACCTGTTGCCTCTGGGTTGGATGGTGCATTGTGTAGGCACCATTGTAGGTGAAGAAACAATATCTTATGTCTCTCCGACAATCTGCTTTTGTTGGATATAAGGTGTTGAGGCTGCAGTGTTTGTAGTGGTCTTTTTTGCATCCTTTGAAAAAAGTGTGAAGAGGATGAATTTTGTAGTATGAGATATTACCTTGCGGTGATGTTTTGGTGGAGCAGTAGTCGGAACTACCTCTGGTATCCTGTAGAAATGACCTCCCAAAGTAACAATGAAACTACAGGGTCTAGACTCATAGATAGTATTATGTTTCCACATATATGGTTGGCCCAAAACCACATCACAGACATCAAGAGAGGAAATTTCACACACTACCTCATCCTTGAAGGGATGGATGCCATAGGATAGGAGACATTGTTGGCTGATGCAGAGATCTCGTCCTTGGTGAAGCCACCCGATGTTGTATGGTTGCGGGTGTGGTGTTGTCGACAACCCCAACTATTTGATGACCTTAGTTGAGATGAGGTTCTTCTAGCTGTTGGTATAAACAATGAAATGCAATGGGGTCCCCTTCACCCACATATTTGAATGGAATAGGCTCTCCCCCTCTACTGGTTCTTCTAACTGAATTGTTATGGTCGCTAAAATAGCAGTGGGGTCTACGTCAATGATCTTTCTATTTTCAATATTTTATGTATCAGATTCTGAATGAAGGTTCGGATCCGTGTCTTTGACCTCAGTCACAAATGACTGTTTTGAGCGACATTCATCATTGTTGTGCCAGGGGATTTTGTGGAAGTCACACCACTTCCCAGTGTAATTATTTGTCTTTACTTTACCCCTTTTTTCTCGTGTCTTGGACTGGTTGTCTAGAGGTTGTTGGTTAGGGTTGTATTTACTGTGCTTTGGTTGTTGTGGATTTACAGACCTAAATTCCCATTTTTTCTGGTGCCTAAATTTCTACTCAATTTTGACAACATATCGATAGGAAACTCCCAATGATGAGATGTTTAGGAAATCCATTTTGGTTTGGATGTACCTATGCAAAGCCCCATGGTATTTTAGAACCAGATGTCGCTCGGAGTCTTTGATACCCAGCTTGGTGCACAAGGTATGGAAAGTATTTGTGAACTCTGGCACTATTTGGATCTTTTGTTGTCGCGGCGTCGTCCATCTCATGTATTGGTCTTCATAGTTATCAACATGATAGTATTGTTCTTTGACTGCATCCACGAAAAAATTCCAAGTGGGATCAGCCCCATATATTCTAGATTCCTCTGTGAAAATTTTCTCCTAGTAAGCTTCCCACCAATGTTTGACATGGGGAAGAGTCTTGAGGAGTGCGAAGGTGATCTTTTCCTTATTGGAAAAATTTTGAATAGAGAAATAATCTTCTAATATGGTAATATCAAAATTAACTTGTACCTTTAAGGGAGAGGTTCCTCCAAAATGGACGCTTGATGAAGATGTGCTTGTTAATATCGACAGGAATTGAAGGATGTGTGAAAAATTATCCATCATTTCATCCTTCTATCGCGTGAGAGATTTCTCAAGCAACATGTTAATATAATATTTTGCTTCACCATTTTTATTTTATGTCGCCATTGAGGTTTTCTTGGGCATGCGGGAGTGGTTTTCCTCAAGAATGACAAACTCGAGACCCAACTGGATATACTTGGACCTCGTCGGGGACATGCGTTGAAAAATGATCAAGAGCAGCCTTCTATGATACCACTGATCTAGATTATTTTCCGAATGAAATGAAAGAAAATATATTACAATGAAATACTCATGAAAATTGCCAGAAACAGAGAAATACAACAATACTTGATTTCTATTAATGAAAGAATTGTAAAGAGACTGTAAAAATATAGAGTGCAAGACTCACTAGAATGGTGGCAACTTTATCTCTGAGAAGAGATGTGACAACTACGATCATTCGCAAGAAGATGATTACAATGAAACTATGAAGAAAATTTTATGATAAAAATGAATGCCAAAACCATAGACATCTAAAAACCTAACCCTAGGAGATGAAACCCCAAAAGTCATGTGGGCCCCATTTGTGTAAGTTAGTACATTAACTTCTCGGGGTCGTAACGTTTGCATACAATCTTCGTTTTAGGCACGTGATAGCCCGTTGGAAAGGTATTTTCAAGAAATATGCATTACGCCATCAAACTATGACTTTATCTACACTTTGACTATGGAAAGTGTTATAGAAATATTTCCCTCACCCTATGAAAATTTGCACAAAAGGCATGTTTCCATTTCCTTATGCAAACTTGAAGTCCTTTTTTTGCAAATCCCAAAGCTAAAAACATCATTTTTCCACATATACACGCCCAACCTATAGTAAAACACGTGTATACATAGGTTTCACCACTATCGCCCACGTACATCAGGATTTGTTTCCAAGAATAAAAAATGGCATCGGGTTTCCATGTCATGTCACGAGATCCATGATCCTTGACCTTCCATAAACTGGAAACGTTCCGACTTGACCCTTCAGTTCCACTTGAAGGCTACAAATGGGCCAAATCTGAGCTATGGAAAAGGAGAGAAGAATTCAACTTTGAGAGCAAACTTACTCTGGAGAAATTATTCACTTTATATTGAGTCTGCATCCCTTTGTCCTTTTAAGTCTAAACACATTGTTCAACCCCCAAGCTCTTCCCTACATGATCGAGAACCTCATTGTATCTCTTCTATGAGCTTGTCTTTGGTGGAGGCCCAGCTGTAAGGGACTTAGTTTCTTGGTTTCAAACTATGTCTACGCAGAAGTTTGTAATTCATTCACTTCTACTGATTACATTTTAATATAAATACTCTTTTCTCATCCAATTAATAACTTGCAAATATTTGAATTGTTATTCCATGGGAGTATTTGTTATGAATGTTGATGGATTATTCTATTGAATGTGATAACATTATATATTATCACCATATGTTTGTTATGAATGTTGATGGATTATTCTATTGAATGTGATAACATTATATATTATCACCATATGCTTTCATTTATTGGTTGTTGATGACAATTTGCAGGTGTATTGCTTTGAGTCAAGTGCTCAACGGTGGACTTCATCGAACGTCTGGATGAGGTAGGACTTTTATTTTTTCTTGCTAGCATATTTGTTTATATATCATACCTGATATTAGAGTTGATTTCTGCAATCATTTCCTTATGTTACGGTTTACCCCTAGCCATAGAGAGATTTTCCTCATAACATAATTGGCAACCATACTAGGGAGAGGATCTTCTTTCTTTCAGGGTTTGGAGTGTTTCTTCTCCTTATATTTCTCTTGTTTATATTGAGTTTCTTGTTGAATGACTTCTTGATAGCCTCAATTCATTATGAGTCCGAGTTTCTTAGCCTTCTCCTTATCCTGGTTGTGTTTTGACACATATACGCATTTTTTTTCCTGACAGGTGTGTACATACGCGTGTTGTCCTTCTGCAATAGGTGTATATATGTGATTTTCTCCTGAACAATCGCATACATCACCCTTTGTTGCTTGGTTTTTGGGTAGCTTTTGATGATTTTTGAGTCTTCTTGGGTCTTTTTTATGACCTTTAAGTGTTTGTGGAATGACATGAAACCTTTCTTTGGTTGAATTTTTGGGCAGTGTCTTTCTCATCATCCTTTTCATTTGATTGTCCTTGCATCTTGGGTTGGGTGTTTGCTTCTTGATATCCTACTTGGTTGTTGTTTGTTTACATACAATAGAGTTCATATATAAAGTTGTTGTTCAATCCTTGCATTTTCATTCTTTTATATTGAAAATACAAAAATATTATTCTTTTTACATTGTTGGCATTTGATCTTTATATTCCTTATCATTGATCATGGTACATGTAAAGAAAGATTGCATTTTATTTAGAATTGCATAGCTGAATTGAGAATTGCATTTTGAAAAGGATATCATTTATTGGGATTTGAAGTTATGACTTTGCATTGTATTCATATTCATTTACTTTACTTGCTAAGTCATAACATCACTAGTTTCACGACTGCAACTTTTTGAGTAAGCAAGGCCACTAAAAGTAATGATATAATTTAAAATTGATTAGTAATGATTTTATTTTTCTAGGGTGCACAAACTAGATTAGGATTTAGAGCCTTGGAATAAGATTTTGTGAGTAAACTTCTCCAAGGATATTAAATCAACATATGTGTCTGACTAAGGGAGTGGAGAAATCCATTGTATAATCCGTAATATCAGGAGGCTCCTCTTACAACGGAGTTAAGCACGAGGTCACGTGAGGTTGTTTGAAGGGATATCCCCCCAATAACTTCTTAGCCTCAGATATATTTCCAAGGATCTATTTGTATATGGGGATCTTGCTAGTACCCTTACTTCCGTGAGGGACGATTCTTTCAAGGTTTTGGGCTTTGTTACCCTATCCATATGATGGAACTGACTTACGATTGTTCATCTATGCATCGATTATATCGTGGTCTCTTATTTGCTTGAATTGGGTACCACATAGGTTACTTGCAAGGGTTATTCTATAGGTACCCTGGGTCAGATAAGGGTCGGACAACACACATCCTTTATGGAGAATTACCTCTCTGTGAAGATATGACCAACTGGTTGTTAAGACCATGAGGTCCCTTGTAATTGATTATGATACCTCTGATCTTTAGCAGAGGAGTCTCAGGCCCCTCTTGGGCGAGGAATACCTACCTTAGAGAGGAAGGCCCCTTTCAATCACTTTGTCCTATTTGTGTGCATATTGGTCATTTGATTATTTTTGTTGTGCTCTTTGATTACTAGTTGGCCTTAGTATTGTTTTTTATATCTCGAGTATTGAATCATCGTGGAGACAGACCAGCTTCCCCATAGGTCTCACCATTTGTTACAGTTACCACCGCATTTTAAGTCTGTGCCTTCTAAAAGGCATAGAGTTATCAAACGTGGTCTACACACCTCCACTTATCAGACTTGTGATCATGCAAGGATGAGTACTGAAGTGATTCATAAAGATACTGGTAGTCCTTCGACTCCCATACCTATTATAGTTAACGATACCCCTTCAACACTTTCAACCACAATGGTTGTAGTGCCGGAGGTGCCTATCATCACCTCTGACCATCCTATAGTGAATAATCAACCTATAGCCACGAACCCTTTTGGGTCTCTTTGTCATTCATCGAGTTATAATGTTTAGTCCATCCCTATGGCCTCTAGTCCTTCCTCAAGAAACATTTTGAAAGGATATCATGTCCGGTCATCTTTTTTTTCTCCTACCATGAGAGGTCACTTGGGAATGCAAGAGATTTTTTCCTTAAGAGAAATAAGCTCGAGACCCAATTCTTTATACCCTGACCTCATTGGGGACATGCATTAAGACAACAAGGATCATACCGGTCTGATACCAGTGATCCATATTTTATGAGTGAATGCGGTCCATTCCACTTCATCTCAGCAACCTGGAGGTAAGAATAAAAACAAGGGTAAATCCAAGAAATATTATAACCAACAGGAGAGTAAAAAAAATGTTGATACCCAACCGAAAAGGAAAGCTAATATTCCCTGCATGATTTGTACAGAGGAGAACTACACGAAATACTTCCCTCGTCATGAGGAAGTCGTTAAATTTCTAAAGGGTACCTCCCTACTTGCAGTTTTAACTGAACCTTTCCCAGCTCAACAACAACAAATGATTGTGCAAAATCATGTCCCTCCACAAGGGGGCAACATAGGTCATTCCTAACATGGGGATGCTTCCTCAAGAACCACTCAGTTCTTTATCTATAAAGAGATGGTTATTCTAACAAACAGAGCTAAGACTTATGAAACTCCTCCAGATTATCATACCAATGGAGGTGCTACTGATAATCCCTTCACTTTCACTCCTCCTCCATCCTCCATCCCTCTTTAGATTGAGAGGCTTGTTGTTGACTCAGTGTTGCGCCCACCCAAGGGAACAATTCGAAAGTTGATTTTTAATCCAAGTTCTTGTGTTGATCAAAGATACAACATCGTTGAAGATTTGGTGCAAGCACCTTGTGTTATGTCAACACTTGAAGTTCTATAAAACTGACCAAGTCAACGTAGAACCCTCTTATCAACCATTGGAGTTGTGGATTCAGAGGTATCAAATATGATTCTGTTTAATCTGGACTATTTTAAATTGAGGCTCTCCCACCACCTGGCATTCAAAATTCAAGCTATGGTTCATGGGAAGAACATCCATTGAAATGTTTTGGATGATGGAACATCCACATGTGATGCAAACCCTCACCCCTCCTAGGGGTCTCACGCGACCTCTCGGTATAGGATCGAATCACATTGGAGATGAATTAGCTCTCAAATCCCTATCGAATCCCCTCTTATGTACACATGCCCCTTTGATTTCCTTCTATGCGGGTCTGCACAAAACATAAACCCGCGGGTGCTTATACTAATCCCCTTTATCTTCTGGTCACAACCATAGATGTTAGCCCCTTTTCCCTGGAAGAAACACATATGACAATGGGTTAGAACTGAGTTCTTATCCACAAGGCTCTATTTCATATCTCAGGGACTCTGACACTTTGGAACTTTGGGATACGAAATATTTACCCACAACAGACTCCAATGCTCCTGAATGTTGAACTGGAGAACTTTTTAAGTGTTCAGGGATTGCCGGTCCACACTCCTTGCCACGATCTATGGTGGATTTCCATTTTTGGACTTTGGGATTTGGGCATTCTTAAACTCCAATACACACAATCTCCTAAACTGTCGAACATTGAAATGACAATCTACGACTTACACTCCTCCTACAGCCAACGGTTTTGATCAACTCTGGAACTCCGGGCTTTGGGACTTCTTGCTCCTAATCACTAGTAAACTATCGAATTGTTGAACACCAAATTGGCTAAGGGTGGAGATATATGGTCCATGTTAACCCATCAACAGGCAGTCAGTATTGACTCTGGGATTTGGGACTTTGGGACTTTTCACACCAATACAACTCTCACCCACAATGCTCCGGATAGTCAAATTTTTGAATGCTTGGAAATCTGTAGACACGTGTACCCAACAACTGACAGTTAGGATTTACTTTGGAATTTGGGACTTCAGGGAATTTTCCATTTACACAAAAACAATCAATTTCTCTTAGAGTGTCAAACCATCGAACCACTCAAGGATCCAATGGCTCGCACTCTCCTAAGTATATACGATGTAGATTCACTCTGGGACTTCATAGCTTCAAGGATTTTTACTCACTTACAACAAATGACTTAAAACTTCCAAAGTAGTGAAGTCTAAAGGACTTGGGGATTTAACAACTACTCTTCTTCTCTTTAATCCAATGGCTATGAGGGATCCTAACTTCTTCTGAACAAGTCTCTTCCACTCTCCTTTAAACAAATAGATTTCTCTTATTTGGGTCTTACTCTTGCTATCCCTCCTTGAGCTTCGTCACTTGAGTGACTTGAACTATGGTGCACACCTTGCACTTCCCTCCTGAGATTTGTAACTTAAAGGACTCAAACCTTGGAGCACACTTTTTTCTTCTCTCCTGATCTTGGGACTTAAATATCTCACCTGTGTAGTCCCCGTGCTATCTTTTCCCTGAGCTTTTGACTTTAAAAAGTCCCCTGTGCACTCCTTGCACTATATCTCCTCTGATCTTTTTCACCACTTAATGAAGTCTTGACTCTGTTCACTCTTTACACTAGTCTCCCCTCTGAGATTTTATACTTCTGTGAGTATAGGCACACTCCTTGCGCTCACTCAACGTAAACTTATGCTATCTTTCCTGAGCTTGAGACCTTTGAAAGTCACATGACAACTCATTGTGCTTGCTCTATGCAAAATCACACTATCTCTCTTGATATTGAAATACCCTTGAACTCATTCCTTCGTGCACTCATGGAACTAACTCTCCCTTGATATTTTACACTATTATGAGTGTAAGAGCACTCCTTGCGCTCGCTTTATGCAAACCTTGTGCTATCTCTTCTAAGCTTGTGATTGGTTCTGGTGTGCCCACCTGACATGCTTCTCAAAGAACTCCTTAATAAGTTCTAACACACTCCTTGCCCTGGATTTTTAGAGTTTTTCCACAAATCTAATGTGCACTCCTTGCACAGCCTTGAGATCCTAGAACACTCATAAATTCACATGGATAAGGAATTCTATCTATTCTTGCAAAGGGAACATTTATACATTCATGGCATTCATAAACATGCACAGTAAACATTCATAAAAAAACAGTTATTCACAAAAAACACACATAGAGATTCATATGCAGGCAAATCTGATTTTCTATTAATCTGAATGCTTTTTACAAGAGTTCACAATGGTTACAGGACTAGACTGCAACAAAGTCTCATTTCTTCTCTCCTTTCCTCTCTCTGTTCTAACAAATTTTTAACCACTTCCTTATTGTAACATACCCAGACACCCACAAGCCGGGGTATGCTACCTTCAAGCCCACCCTTGGAATTCTTTCTTTTTGCCGATACCTTTTTAAAATTTAAGGATGCATAAGATACAAGATTTAGCGACATGCACAACAATATCCAACAAGCATGCATAATCTAAGATTTAGTTAAACGACAATTAAAATACACAATAGAATAAATTCATACATAGATAATAATATCACAACAGAGAGCACTTATCTTTATAAAAAGGAAACACCCATTGGTTGTAGACTAAGGACATTCCAACCAATCATAAACACCACTTCTCCAAATCTCAACAGCAGTGTCATCCCTAAGCCAGGGATATGAATCCACAAGGACGGTTCCAGAGTGTACTTGGGTTCCCAAACCAGTAAGCTCTCAAGCTCTCACAGGTTTCCCATCACCCACAACAATCCAATTACTCAGGTCTCTTCTACCCAACCTGTATCGCCCCAAGAGAATGGACCTCCACCCTTCCCTGCCATGCAGTCCCTCAAGCAACCCTTCTCCTTATTTTCCAGGGCCTCCAGCATAGCTAGTCTAGAATCTCAATGTTGGAACTATCAGGACTCACAATTGTGAGAAAAACAAGGCACACGCCTATGCATATTAGACATGTAGGCCCCAGGTCACAGCTGGATTGCACCAGCAACCAATCCAACCAACTATCTAGTGGCTAATTCTCAGTAATTCCTTTCCCATTTTCCAAGCCACGACGCAGGTGAGGATGGATCAATGAATGGGTGAGTGAGTGCATGAAAGTGAATGAGGGGAAATGAATGAACGTACACAAAATCAATGAACAAGCCATTAGTCAAACTCCCCCATCAGACCAGAGGCGGGTTTAAGTAACTTTGTGGGAAATCAAGAACCTCCTGGCCTTCTCCAAGAAGCTCACATAACCAATCCCCTCCCTTAGGAAAAAATGGTAATTAACATAGGAATAAACACTTATCCTCTCAAGCCCCATCTCTTGTGGAATCATAGCCCCCTATAACTCTAGTCCTTATTCGTCTAGTAGACATCGATGTGTTTATTATTAATAATGCTCAAAACATTACATTTATTGGGCACACTGGCCTTTAAATAATTGTTTGGGCACCCTGGCCTCTCAACATTGTAACAATACATTATTTAAAATGGGGGTTCAAAACCTGGGGTGTTACATCCCCTCCCCCTTATTTTGGCACTGTCCTCAATGCATATACAAAATAGAGATCAAAATTTCAAATTTATTCAAAACGTTGTGGGTACTCTTCCCACATGGAATCTTCATGCTCCCAGGTATCATCTTTAGGACCATAGTAGGTCCACTGAACTTTTAGCAACTCTATAACTTGATTCTGGATCATTTCTACCTTTATGTCCAATACTTGTATTGGCTGAACTTGAACGTCTCGCTCCGTCTCTACCTAGATCAGATGCCAATCAATAACATGGTTAGGGTCATGTACATATTTCTTTAGTAAAGATACATGAAATACATTATGCACATTCATGGAAGTAGGTAATGCAATCATGTATGCAACTGGCCCTATTCTGTCCAATATTTAAAATGGACCACAGAATTTAGTTTCCATCCTTGTACGACTACCCAATTTCAAATAGATTTTCTTGGGCTTCACTTTCAAAAGTACATGCTCGCCTACTTTAAATCCTCTAGTTGTCATGTTCTTGTCTGCATAAACTTTCTTTCTATCCTGACTTGCCTTTAAATTCTTCTTGATCTTGAACACCTGGTCTTCCATGTCCTTGAGCAACTCTGGCCCAAGTACCACTCTATCTGTTGGGTTGTCCCAGCTTACTGGAGTATCACATTTCCTATCATACAAGGCTTCAAATGGGCTCATTATCAATGAATCTTGATACCCATTATTATATGCAAAATCAAACAAGTGTAAGTAATATTCCCACTTAGATTTCTTATCCATCACATACATTCTCAGCATATCTTCAATTATTCGATTGAATCTCTTTGTTTTCCCATCTGTCTGGGTATGATATGCTTTTCTAAAGTTTAGATTTGTTCCAAATCCATTAAGCACTCCCCTCTAAAAATTGGAGGTAAACTTTGTATCTCTGTCTGAGACAATTGTCCTAGGTATCCCATGCAACCTAGCAATTTCCTTCATGAAAATTTCTGCAATATTAGTTGTTGTATGCATTGTCTTCACAGACACAAAATGAGCAACCTTTGTCAATTTGTCAACCACCACCATGATCGAATCATTTTTCTTATTCGTTCTGGGTAATCTTGTGATCAAATCCATGGTGATCACTTCCCATTTCTTCTCTAGAATTGGCATTGGATGCAACAAACTCGTTGGGTGTCTATACTCATCCTTCACCTTTTGACATTCCATACATTGAGGTATGTAATAAACAACATCCTTCTTCATTCCCAACCAAAATAACTAGATTATTACTGTTGTAATTGTTTTCTATTAACTGGGATGTCCAACATAAGGAACATCATGCATTTCCTTCAGTACCAAATTCCTTAGTTCTCCAGAACTAGGAACGTAGATTCTATTTTAATGCATGAGTAATAAGTCTTCCTTTATCTCATACTCCTTTATTTTCGGTTGTACATATCCTTGTTGTAATTTTCCCTTTACTTGTAGGTAATGCTGGTCTGTAAAAAGACCATCTAAAATTCTTCTCTTCAAGTCTGAATGATGCATATTGACAATAGTAGCATGCATGAGATGCACTCTTCTACTAAGCGCATCGTAAACTTTATTCTCCTTTCCTTTCAAATGATTGATATTGAAGTCATATTCACTTAAAAATTCCATCCATCTTGTTTTCCTGGCATTCAAGGTCGGTTGTTCAAAAATATATTTCAGGCAAATGTAGACGATCCTTAATTCGAATTTCTTCCCCATGAGATAATGCCTCCACATTCTCAAGGCATGAACAATGGCAACAATTTCCAAGTCATGTGTGGCATAGTTCCTCTCATGTTCCTTAATATTTATGGACTCATATCCAATGACATGTCAATTTTGCGTGAGGATCCCCCCAAGCCCTTCCTTACATGCATCTGTACATACCACAAAACTTTCATTTGGGTCAACAATCTTTAACACAGGTGCACTAGTAAGTAATTTCTTCAACAGATTAAAATTCTTTTCACACTTGAGTGTCCATTCAAATTTAGTTCCCTTATTTTGGAAAGAAGTGATGGGATGAGAAATCTTATAGAAACCTATTATGAACCTTCTGTAGTAGCCAGCTAATCCCATAAAAGATCCGACGTTTCACACATTTATGGGTGTTGGCCATCCTCTAATGGATTCGATCTTCTCTGGATCTACTGCTATGCCTTCCTCTGAAATAATTTGTCCCAAGTAATGGATCTGCTTTTGATAAAAAGAACACTTACTCAACTTGGCATACAAATGATGTTCTCTCAATACTTTCAATACCAGTGTTAAGTGATGTTCATTCTCTTCTTCAGAATTAGAATAGACAAGTATGTCATCCAGGAATACTATGACAAACTTATCCAAATAATTTTTGAATATGTCATTCATTAAGAACATGAAGACAGTTGGTGCATTGTTCAGTCCAAATGGAACCACTACAAACTCATAATGCCCATACCTGGTCCTAAAGGTTGTCTTCTGAATGTTTTCTTCCTTGATTCTTACCAAATGGTATCCTTCCCTGGGGTCGATCTTTGAGAATATCTTTGCTCCTCTTAGCTGATCAAAGAGGTCATCAATTTGGGGTAGAGGATACTTGTTCTTTATAGTGTACTTGTTCAGTTGTCGGAAGTCAATACACAGCCTCAAGGTTCCATCCTTATTTTTGACAAAAATAACTGGTGCTCCCCAAGGTAAAACTTTTGGATGTATGTACCCATTCTTCAACAATTCCTCCAACTGCATTTGTAATTCTTTTAACTTTGGTGTTCTCATTCTATAAGGTGTTTTTGACACCGAGGAAGCTCCTGGAAATAAATCAATTGAGAAATCTATCTCCCTTCTTGGTGGAAATCCAGGTATTTCTTGAAATACATATTCAAACTGTTGTAGTACCGAGAAATCTTCAAGGTCTGGCCCTTTTGTATTATCTGGATCTTCCACATGAGCTGCATACAATTGACATCCTTTCCTAAAACATATTTTTAGTTGTAAGGATGAAATCTCCCTTATAGAGATGGGTCTTGGAACTCCTTTCACAGTGCTCTGTTTTCCATTTGCATCAAGACATGTAAATGTCTTGTTATGAAAATCTAGGACAGCATGATGCTTGTCTAACCAATCCATTCCAATAAGAATATCATAGGACCCCAATGGTATGATATTTAAATCCATACTAGTATTCACGCCATTAAGACTTATGGAACAACTTCTAACCATATCATGGATTCTTCTTTTGTTTCCAGTGGCTAACTGAACCAAACTTGTTTTTCCAATTTTACTTTTCTCCAAATGTAATCTGTCCACTATATTAGGATCAATTTAGCAATGAATTCCTCCTGAATCAATCAAAATAGAAACAGGATAATTTATGATCTTACCTTCCACCTCGATCATATTGGACTGGTACTCCACTTGTCGATCATTAAAAGCTACATATATTCTTCCCATATATTCGACTATTGTAGCTTCTCAGATGTTGTGCACAGTCTTCACTCTATCCTTTCTATGTGAGAAATCCCTTTACAGGTGATCTTCCTTTCATCCCCAACATTGGATTGGTGGTCTTCCCCTTTTTCCCAAGGAATTGTCCTTCTTGAAATCTCCCTTAGCATACTAGTCTTGATGATTTCTATTAGGCTCATTCCTATTGAAGGGAGGTTTGAATCCTTTCCTCCTCTGATTGAAATTTGCATTTTCTTGTCCTTCCAAGATTTCTACAGAGATTCTCTTCCATGGCCTTCCTCATACAGGTATTTAGCCTTCCCGATGGCCTCCGTCAAGTTCTTCGGTTCATCATACTTGACATTTTCCTTATAAAAGGCTAGTAGTCCACCTAGAAACCTCTGTATTTTCACTTTCTCATCACCAATGAACCTGACATAGTTTAACAATCCCAAGAACTTCTTCTCATACTCTGCCATAGTCATGCTTCCCAATCAGAGTTCAAATAACTTATGCATTTCCTTGTCATAGAAATTATTTGAGAGGTACTCTTTCTGGAAGTACTTCTTGAATTGATTCCAAGTGATCCTACTTTTAGTAACATGTTCCACTTGCTTCTGTTGGTCCCACCACATTGCAACCTTCCCGTGTAAATGGTAGGTGGAAATCCTGGATTCGAGGTTGGACGAATAGTTATGCAACTGAAAATATATCCTGAGCCTAAGAAACCATGCTTCAGCATCATCTTCCCTTTCTCTTTCACCCTCAAAGGAAGGTGGCTTGAGCTTCCTTAGCTCTCCTTGAAAACTATCTACCTCTTGTTTCCTTCTTTGGTTTCTAAAAGGAGACACCTTTGGACTACTTACGAGATCATCCGATACATAAAACTTTCTTTCTGAGTAAGGAGGTGAGTGGTTTCCATGAGCTTTTCTAGCACTTCTGTAATAACCAGCTCTTCCACGATCATCCCTTCTTTCATGGCACCTACCTTCTTCCTCTTGTATTGAGCTTGATCCCTTCTTCATTTGTCTCTGCAACTGATTTAAGCTATGAAACACTCGAGCATTTATCTAACTTTTCTCTCTCACCAGTCTCTCGTTGTATACTTTGTAGCTCTACACTTCCATCTTCAGGCTTCTTACCATTTCTATTAATGTTTCATGTTCTAGTTTTCCCTTACGTCCATTGGACTATGTCTCTGCATTACCAACTTTGGTATTCTGGCCTTCGGCCTCCTTATCATGACTTGGGGATCCCTCACCTTCTTCCATTTCCTCAATACGCATTCTGAGTTGATGTGTTTAAGCCCCTTAATTTTTCAAAATGTGCAAGCGACCATTTTGTTAGAATTATGCATATGATAAACAAAATTTCCAAAGTGTCATGTTATCCTTAGCTGACTCAGAATTTCATCCTGTGCAGACACTTCCTTCAAACCACCTTCACGACTAGAAACCACGGCTAAATCCTTCCTTATCACTTTTCTCTCTTGAAGACCACCAATTCGGCCCTTATCCCTCCTTCCCTTAGTTTGGAATCTACATATGACCATGGCCATGACCCTGCACTAATATGAAAAAGCACTTGTCCAGAGATTCAGGACTTTGAAACTTTCAACCAGGATTGGATCAACGGCCCTTGTCCTCTGTCACAATCAATGATCGAGATCCACTTTGGGACTCCGTGCTTCAGGAGTCTCAACTTTCCTAGCTTGCCTCCTCCCAGAACGCTTTTAACTGGAGTTCATGATCTACCGATGAGTGTCCTCCCACAGATCAGTGGCTGTGAATCAGTTTGGCTCTTCGGGCTTCAGAGGTTTCAAAACTTTCCTCCTGCACTTTCTCTCATATTTCTTTCATCTGAAGTCGACGAACCTTCGACGTGTGTATTTTGTAATCAACGGTTGATATGTACTTCAGAATTCGAGCCTTCAGGAGTTTTTGACCCAATGCAACTTGTCACATATTTCCCCTCTAGAGTGCCCAGTCTTCAGACTGAACGATCTATCACCACGTGGAGAAATACTGGAAGCAGACACGTGGTCCAATCAAGCGAGTGACACATGTCACATCCTAACTGACATTTCAATACTCCATATGCTCAAAACTTACTGACACGTGGCACACATACTATGTGTCCACGTCATCCTCAGTGACATCTACAAGCCATGTCAATTTGAGAATTATAGGATCCACATCACCTCTAGGTTATTCCATCGTGCCCCATCATTTCATCTCTTCAGGCTTCAGGACTTCGAGAGTTTTCATACTGACCAACTTCCAACTCTCCTGAACTCTGATTTCTGGAATTGGCCAAACTACGACCATGCATCTCCCTTATCAGATGGCCCATATTAACCCTAGACTTTGGGACTTCAGAATTTACCACTGCAAGGATCAATGGTTGCAATTCCTTCGGGCCTTTGGACTTCGAAAAACTCAAACTTCAAATTTTTCTGAAATGTTTTTATCTAAAGCTCGTGATCTACTAACATGTGTCTCCCATGGATTGACGGCTATGATCTCTTTGGGTATTCGTACTTCAGAGAACTAAACTCTCAACCTTCATTTTTCCCCGAAGTGCATGGATTTTTTCCGCGTGTCTTCCTGGATCAGATGGGTGCAATTCACTTCAGATCTCCGGGGTCCAAAAATATCAATTCTCAAATTCTCCTTGATCACCTTTTCTTGGATTGCTTTCACCCAGAGCACATGATTGGTTGACGCATGTCCTCTTACAAATCGATGGTCCTTGGATACTACTACTCTTCAGAGGTTCGTCGCTCGAGTACTAACATGTCACATCACTCCACGCCTTTCAATTTGCGAGGGCACGCATCGACAGTTTCGAGTAACCCACTTTTCTCCCCACAATTCTCTTGATGCTATCACATAACCCCTTGGTGAAACCATGGTTTGGATTGCGAGACCTCCTTGGGAAATTATCTCTCGTGCAACTTGGTTCCTCGCAATGCCTCTTGTCCATTGATCTCACTCTCTAATGGGATCTGACAGTTGTGACCTTATCCTTTGCCTCCTTTTCATTAGACGACCCTTGTTCACCTATCCTCCGATCTAATGATCTCGGATCTCTCCTGATCCTATAGTAGTGATCACTCTCAAATTCGAAGAGGGACGGTAATGATCCTTCGAACCCCTTACAACGAGTCTCTAGCATTCTATCTCTTGCATAGATTCTGCAACACCATTCCTCCTGAGCTTTTCAACTTCGCAGTCAGAGTTTGATCTTGACCACGAGACTCTGGCCAACATACCCAGCCCATACTGGCCCGGTGTTTCAACCAGAAACTCTGATACCAACTTGTAACATACCCAACCACCCATAGGCTGGGGTATGTTATCTTCAAGCTCACCCCTGGACTTCTTTCTTTTTGCCGATACCTTTTTAAAATTTGAGGATAATTAAAATGGCTCTCTCTTCCTTTAAACTTATCCTTACACAATGCAATGACTCTCTCTTCCTTGATCCTTACAAACTTTAATTACATTAAATTTTGAGATTTAAACCCAAAATGAGAAGGTTGGCACTTCTCTCTCCTCGGGATCTGCTCCATCCTTGTGCACTATTGTGCTAGCTTCTGACTCACTGTCGGGTAGGAGTGATGCTCCTGCATCATACTCCCCTACTGAAAAAATTCATGAACTCTTGCTTATGGCTCCTCTGCTACTATTGTTGGGATCCTCGAGGATCCCAAACTTCATGTTGTTGTTTCCCACTTATTTTGTAGAATCTTTTATTCATGGATATCCTTAGCCTGCCAGGGTTCCATACCTTACTCTTTAATTCCCCACTCGATTTTCTTCTACACTCTACCTTTGTCACCTATATCATGTTGTTGTTGATGTAAAGTTATTATGTATGTCTTCTCTAAGATATATTTACCATCAACATCCTTATCATTTCAATTTCAATGTCTAGCCTTGACTGATGTTGACACATAATGTTGCATTGCACTATAACAATTTTGTTTTGGTCCACTGCCTCACTGTTATCTTATGTTTCTTTCATGTCTGCAATAAAATATTGCAGGGAATTCCCCTCAAGATGTTATCTACTCTCATCTTCCACTTTTTTAGCTACAATCTCATCTCCACTTGTGGGCTCTTATAACAGGTGCTGCAGCAAATCAATCTCTTACCAACATCTCTCAAGCATTCCATCATGCTGGTCATTATCTTCTGCATCCTTTTCTCCTTGTTCAACATATTTCAGTAGTTTTACTCCCTCAACATCTTTGAGAGGTATTCATTCTTTTTCCTTCTCCTCTATGGCAGCATTGAATATTTGTCCACCTTCACTTCAACCTGCATCCGTACATAAGTAGTCGTTTTTAAAAACATGTGTCTCTATGGCCACACTTAACTCCTTTGTTAGTACCTCCATATACTGATCTAAACTATCCTTAGAGTCCATGAGACCCTCAGCTAGTCTCTTCTCATCATAACCCTTTCCAAGGATTGGCCCTTGTTCAATCTCACAAATGCATACTTCTCTATCATTTTCCTTAATTTTATCTTCCTCCTTTATCCAAACTTTCAGCATGTGCCTCTATCTCCTGGAAATGAATTGTAGAATAGGCCATATAGAAGCGTTCTTCATTACCCATCCACATTTTTGGGTTTCTTTATCTCTTTTCCATTGTTCCATTAGAAAATCAAGTCGTTCCCTCACCTCATCTACCTCCTTCGCAATATCCTCATTACTAATTTTCTCGATGCCCTTCACTTTGACATCTTTTTTCACTTCATTATGACTTTCCTTTGAACTCCTCAAATGACCATTTGTAGTCATATTCTCTTCACTGAGTTTAAACTGATGTGAAATTATTCTTCTCTTCCTATTGTCTATTAGACAGATTTCAGGCTCTTCACCCCTTCTTGGAACACAACTAGTTTCCTTATTTTTCATCCCACATGGTCGTTAGTTGTCTGTTTCTCACCTGCAAAAACTTATCACCCAAAACATCAGTAATTTGTCTTCTCCTCCTTTTCCTATCGTCTGCAGACAAAAATCATCTCATACCACTTTATAGTATCAGACAAAAATTGTGTTCAGGCTCTGATAAAATCAATCTTTGATACCACTTGATGCAAACCCCCACCCCTCATATGGGGCTCATGTGACCTCCCGGTATAGGATCAAATCACAATGGAGTTGACTTATCTGTTGGATCCCCTCTTATGTACACAGGCCCCTTTGATTTCCTTCTATGCAGGTATGCACAAAACAAAAACCCGTGAGCGCTTAAACTAAGCCCCTTTTTCTTTTGTTTACAACCACAAATGCTAGCCCATTTTTCCCGGTGGAATCACATATGACCGCGGGATAGAACTGAGTTCTTAGCCACAAGGAGCTATTAGGATCTCCGAGACTCTGGTGCTCCATAACTTTAGGTTTCGGAAGATATACCCACAACACACTCCAATTCTCCCAAATGTCGAACTGGTGAACTCCCGAAGAGTTCAGGGATCGATGATCTAGACTCCTTGCCACGATCTACAATGGATGTCTATTTTGGGACTCCTGGCTTCGATATTTCTAGGAATCCAACACACTCTACTTCCCAAACTATCAAATTTCGAATTGGATATCTATGGCTTACACTCCTCCTACAGCCAATGACTGTGATCAAATCTAGAACTTTGAGCCTCAGGACTTATTACTCCTGATCATCACCATAATCTAGAACTATCGAATGTCGAATTGGGAAAGGTCAGAGATCTACAATCCATGTTCACCCATCAACAGATGATCAAGACTGACTCTGGGCTTCAGGACTTCAAGACTTTTCACAAAAAAACAATGTTCACCCACAATCCTTCAGCTAGCCAAATTTTTGAATACTTGGAAATCTACAGACACGTGTACCCAACAATTGACGGTCAGGATTTACTCTAGAATGACATCGGAGAATTCTCCACTATGCACAACAATAACCAATTTATCTCAGAGTTTTGAATTGCTGAACCTCTCAAGGATCCAACGACTCACACTCTCCCAGTGATTTGTAGTGTATATTCACACCGGGACTTCGTATCTTCGGGGATTTTTCCTCACTTACAAAAATGACTTAAAATTGTTGGAGCAACGAAGTCCCAAGAACTTGGGGGTTTAACGACTGCTCTCCTTCTCTTTAATCCAATGGATATGAGGGATCCTAACTTCTCCCAAAGATATCTCATCCACTCTCCTTTATACAAAGAGATTCCTCTTCGTGGGGACTTACTCTTGCTATCCCTCGTTGAGATTTGTCACTTGAATGACTTGAAATATGGCACACACCTTGCACTTCCCTCCTAAGCTTTGTCACTTAAAGGACTTGAACTTTGGCTCACACTTTGTGCTTCCCTCCTGAGCTTGGGACTTAAATAAGTCACCTGCACACTCCTCACCCTATCTCCCCTCTGCGATTTTGACTTGAAAAAATATCCTTCGCACTCCTTGCACTATCTCTCCTCGGATATTTTTCAACACTTAACAATGTGTCAACTTTGTGCACTCTTTTCACTGGTCTCCCCTTCAAGATTTTATACTACTATGAGTATAGGCACACTCCTTGCACTCGCTCTGCATAAACTTACGTTTTCTCTCCTAAGCTTGGGACCTTTGAAATTCACCTGCGCACTCCTTGCGCTTTCTCTGTGGAGAATCACACTATCTCTTTTGAGCATGATAGGCCCTTGAACTTGGTCATTCACACACTCTTGATGCTAACTATACCTTGATATTTTACACCATTATGAGTGTAGGTGCATGCCTTGTGCTCTCTCTATGCACTCGTTGAACTATCCCTTCTGATCTTCTGACTGGTTCTGTTGTTCCCATCTGGCATGCTCCTCATATAACTCATAAATGTGTTCTAGTACACTCCTTGCACGGATTTTTAGATTTTTTCCACAACTCTAATGTGCACTCCTTGAAAAACGTTGAGAGCCTATAAAGCTTAGTAATTCACACAGATAGGGAATTCTATCTATTCCTGTAAAGGGAACATCTACACATTCATGGCATTCGTAAACATGCACAGTAAACATTAAAAAAAACACTCATTCACAGAAAACACACATAGATATTCATATGCAGGGAAATCTACTTTTCTATTAATTTGAATTCCTTTTACAAGAGTTCACAATGGTTAAAGTACTAAACTACAATAGATTCTTAGTTCTTATCTCCTATCCTCTCTCTGTTCTAACAACTTCTTAACCACTTCCTTACATCATAGAATACATTGATTTCTACAATCTTGACTTCTCGAGCCTTATCTATAGACTATTCTAGTTCTTTCATGTCATAATTAAAAGCCTCCTACCACTAGTATTATTACAATAAATATTCATCTCCAGTCTTCATATCTAAGGTGATGCTTAGGATCTGTACAAACTACGACCTATTAAAGGAAATTTACACGTATCCTTACAAAATACAAAGGCTCTCTCTTCCTCGAGCCTTACAAACTTTAATTACATTAAATTTTGATATTTAAACCCAAAATGAAAAGGTTGGCGCTTACTCTTGCAATATTTTTCTATGGAATTAAAGGGAAAATTTGTTTCTATCGACATTGAAGTGGTTGAGGCACCCCTGGATTATAATTTGTTTCTTGGCTGCAGTTGGTTCTATGCAATGGCTTTCATCACTTCTTCAGTCTTTCACATTTTTCAATTTCCCCATCAAGCGAAAATTGTGACTGTTGACCAAATTGATTATTGCACACCAGATCTCAATAATTCTCTAGCGAATAATATCCCTTTCTTGGGATAGTCTTATCTTAAGTACAAAAGTGTGCAGGTAGGTCGCCTCAAGGATTCCTCACTCATGGGATTTTTTCCCCTCCCCAAGATCCCCCACATGACATTGCCATGTTAAACATGATTATGGCTATGGTGCAACAATCCTATGAATCATTCGATCCTTGGGTAGTGCCTATTCCATATTCCACTAAAACACTAGGTGACATCATGTCACTTAGTCTAGCAGAGTCCAATATTCCATAAGATCGGGTACCTAAAGCTTCCCTTCCTCCAACTATATTAGTTGATCATATTTCTTCCTCCATCTCTGACAAACCTATCCCTATTAGTATTAAGGAGTCTATGTGAGTTAAAAGTAAGAGTCGATGGATGAACTGAAGCCTGGGGGGCATGTATTCAACCTTTGGACATCATAATGAAGTTAAAATGCCAAATTCTTATGATGATGTTGGGGGAAAAGTACCAACCTATTAACACTATGTTGGGAGAAAACCCTCCAATAGGTATCAATCAATGTACCAACCTCTAGAAACCATGTTGCGCAGAGTCTCATTCATGGGTATTACACTGAGCATAGTTTATTCTCGTTTTCAAGCTCGTTAAAAAATAAAACCAACTTCGAGCATCGTTTATTCTCTTGTTCAAGCTCGTTAAAAAATGAAACCAACTTCAAGTATAGTTTCATTATTTGTTTCAATCATGTTAAAAAATGAAGAAGACTACGAGCATACTTTTTCGTTTGTCGATATCATTAAACCACGAAGAGTTGTCTTTCAAGTGATAGTTTACCCCTTTTTTGGCCTCATAAGACTAACTATGAAAAATGTATACTCTAGTCAATCATGACTAGAAGAGTTATCCATGGTATTGTTTTACACTTGTTCGGGCTTGGCGGACTAAATTTATGAAAAAGAACACCCTTGGAGTCATCTTTAATATATTTTTAGACTCTCTAAACATGAAAAGATCGTCGAATTTTCCTTCTTTGGACTCGTAAAATATGCATTGAAGGACCCATATAGGGCCTAACCCCTCCTTCTTCAGGTTCGTTAAACATATGATGAGGTAGTCATTGAAGATGAGATATATCGATTATTTTGTATCCTCCTCAATATCGTTAAAAACAAATAGGTACTTGCCAATCATGGTGGGGGGGGGAATTGAAGGAAGTGGGTCAAATTTTTGGAAAGCATCATGGTAGTTGTTTTTTGTCACCCTTACACATGGCCCGTGTTTTCATCTTGTCTAACAGTTGGATAGCCTTCTTGTCTCGCACATGCTTGCATCTTTTCTTACAGTTGGATAATATGCTTGTCTCTGATTCATACTAATCCCATGAGTCCTCATACTCCTTCGTCTCACCCAAAGAGTGCTTCGATGATCGTCACACTATGTTTTGGTCTATCTCTTAGTCGAGTCAATGCTTCCAAGTCACTTGTCATGCCTCACAATGTTCAAGGGAATTTTCACTTTGAACCAACCACTCTGTAGTATTACCATATGTCATCCTCATGTTAGCTCATCCTCATTTGATCTATCATCTTATATTCCTATGTTAGTTTTTTGTCAATGATCGAGGAAACATCATGGCCCTCCTTCGATGAGTTTGTTCTCATTGACTTCAATATATTATCTGGGAATTAGACTTAGAAACAAGTTAGTACCTTGGAGCTTGCATGCCTCAATGATAGGTTTCCCCTCCTTCGATAGTAGTTTTACACCAATGGCCTCTGATCGAATGATTCCACAGATGTTTGACTTAAAATCATTTTTTCACATTCAATGGAATGTATTAGGGTACCTTGGGAGTCATTGCCATCATTGGTGATTTCCCTTGCACTTGTTAACGATATGCATTAATGGTCGGTAATTAAGTGGTTTCTACCATGTTTGACATCAAGTCATCTATTCACATGGCTAGAATCGTACTATTTCAAGATTAGGATGAAGACTCTGGGTTGGGCGCTAACTTTGTTATGTGATTTACCCAGGATGCGATGGAGATTGTTTTAATATGTAGAATATTCCAGTATAAACACCATGTGGCAATCTCACTGATATATATATTGTCACATAGATCCACTTTGTATTGGTTTGTGTCTATGTTGTTTTATATCATAGCTACATTGTGTATTCTTTCATGGCTACAACTTAATCAAGTCATGGAGGTATGGATCCACATTGTATCTCCAGTGGCCATATCCTTAGTCAGTACTTTCATGGATCTGTATTGTATTGGTCAGTGACCATGCTTTGAGTCAATTTACTTTGAGCATAGGTATGCTTGCCTCCAAGATGATACATATATATTGTTCGATGTTTGTTTTCAACTTCCTCTAGTCTATCCTACTCCAACGCCCTTACCTTAATATTTTGTAAATTGTTTTAGCCATCAGTTTCTCCTCTAAACTCACACTTTAGGCGGCATTTGTTACACATTGAATTCCCACACTACTAAGTGTCTCACTTATGTATATCACTCTACTAAGTGCCATAAGTTTCATATGCACCCTATCAAGTGTCATATGCACCTCATTAAGTGTCACATGCACTTTATCAAGTATCGTATGCACCTTAACAAGTGTCACATGCACTGTATTAAGTGTCGCATCCTTGACACCATGGAAGAACATTTGTCATCATCCCTAGTCATTGTGGAGGATAAACATATATCACATGAAGGTCAAAAATCTTACTTTTACCTTGATACTTTGACCAATTTTGAATATCAATGCTCCCCTGCCCATTTATAGGAAGTGTTGAACTCTTATTAATGCTCCCTTGCCCATGTACAGGGAGCATTGACAATGTTATGTTATCAATATTGGGGGAGCATTGAAGTGGTTAGAAGAAGTGATGGCTATTCTAATGGTCAAGTCAAATATGCTCTGAAGTGGTTTTGGTCGAGGGGTTGAGTCATGATTTGATTCACCCATATTCCCTCCATTTTGGGTAACCAAATCCTAACCTAAGGAGATAAATCCTCAACTATTTCCTAAAATCCTTCATGGTGGTTAAGCTTCCCATATCCTATTTAATGAGGCCACTCAAAGGTGAAAAGGAAAAGAAAGGATTTCAAAGTGTCAAACCTTTTATCTTGTGAGGATAATTAATCAAAGCATCATCATTATGATCTTGATACATTGAGGCAATGGATGGAATGGAGAGCTTGGAGGAGTTGTTGCAATGACAACCCTGGTTTGTAAGTACTTCACCATGTTTATCCATTAATATAACTTGGCCTATTTTCTTCATATTGTGTTTTATACATTTATGTCTATATATATAGATTTTCTCTTTCCTAATGATATATTGTAGGAGTAGAATGTGTTGTTATGTTCCTTATAGACTTTCTTCATTGTGATAGAAGCTTGGACAATTAGACCAAAGATTGAATATCAGTGAGGAAAACCATCGAAAATAAGCAATTAACACTTATTTATTCTGTCTTCTCTGCCTATAAACATAAATAATAGATATAAAGGAATGTTAGTGTCCATTTGTGTGTGTTTTTTGTCTTGGTCAATAGGGGTCTAGATATCCAAGGGAGATTTCACCTGTCCACAGGGGAAATATTTTGTAACAACTAGAAGTCTTCCATGTCAGTGGTCCCTTTACGGGTGGTCCTCCTCTGAACGAAGGTACCTCGTGAGATGGTGGCCTCAACTCTCCTATCTGTTCAACCCCAGGAAAAAAATTCAAAAATTCAAAAACATCAGGAAGTCAAGACACCTTACCTAGCTCCCTCGCAATAGAAATATGGTATTCCACGGCCATGCAATGGATCTCAATCTCTCACTAGTAAATCATAGGAACATACATCCATGACAAAAATAGTACAAATGAGGTGGCATAGTGGGCCCCACCACCACTTATACGTGGGGAGCCCAAACTTCTAGTCGCTCATAAAGGAGTTCAACAACTCGATTTTTCAAATAGTTTTCACCCTTAGAATCATAACTCTCCATTCTAAACAATGGTATGGTCTCATTCACATTTCAAACATTTTCCTCGAGGCCTCATCCTAGATCCCCTAGGAACAAGTACTCTTTCTCATTATAATTTCATCAAATTTCCGCAACACATTCTTTACTATCGGATATTTTTCAGTTTAGGTATTTGGTTTTTATGTGTATGTACTCATAAAAAATCTCATAACATGTACATTATTGGTCATCCCATATCCCCTTTAAGTATATGTTCAAACCTGGGATGTAGTCACTCCTTCTGAGAATAATCGCATTTACCAGTATCACCCTCAGACATCTGCCTTTAGGTTCGAAACTCCTAGCAATACAACACCTTCACCTAATTTCATTTACATCCAAGTGTTAGCTTTGTTGGTAGTATCTTTCTTCACCCACATGAGTGGTCTCAAATATTTTTGAGCCCCTAGGAACTATGATGCTCATTTTTTTATTCCATAAATATAGGGAGTCCAAGTAGTTCTCATTTCCAATAAAAAACCTCATATTTATCCTCATCATATTGTTGGCCTATTTACTAATGGACTCCCACATTTTTTGCAAGTTTTGATTGATCTTGTTGAATTCACCTCTGCATTTTCACCATCCCATTATCTCCTCCAAGATTAGTTTACCATCTACATATCAATCCCTCATCCTCCCAACTAACAAAGGAACCCACCAATGGGGCCCCCACCCTTCATTTTTTATCAAAACATGTGTTCCCCCATAAGGCCAATCCATCATTTTATTGGGGAACCTGTTTATATGCATGCACATTCAACCCAATCTATTATTTTTCATTTATTTTGGGATTGTATAAAATTCCTTTTAATTTCCAGCAAGTAGTTATACTTAGGCCATCATGTCCAATGGCACCATTTTTTCACCCGGTGGCATCCCTTGTCGCCCTTGGTTGGGCCATTCATACCAAGAAAACGTTTTCTACAAATACCTATCTCATTATCCAAACCTTGAGTGTCCCAGAACCTTTTTTTAGGATCCCTGACATTTTACCCACAAATCACCCATATGTGTAGCCTAGTCACCGTTAATTACAATTCAAAAATACATATCCCCTGATATTATGCCACTTTTTTCACATTGAATATCTTATTATCACCACTATTATACACCGCTTGTGCTCCAAACAAGGGAAGTAGTGAGTCCCATCTCTCATTGGACTCATCTACATTTACCAGAAAATCATCACCCTTACAAGTTAGTACCTAATAACGTACTCATTAGTAGATTTCAAGGAGCACTTTAACCCTTGTGGTTATGACTCCATTCTTGTTGACCTCAACATCATTTTCCAATATTAAGGTAGTATATTGGTTCTCATTAACATACAAATGATGAGCCTTGATTGGGATAGAGAGAGTCATCATCGTTGTCTACTTATGTTGACCCCCCTAATATTTGACATCAAGGCACCTTCATAGCAGGGTGGGTCTTACTTTGCGGCAGTTGCAATTTTTAGTACTAGTTGAATACCTCTAAAATTTATAGGCCATTAAATCCTTTTGAGTCATGAACACCCATCATAAATGTTCACTTTAAGTTTCTAGGTACATTCTCATTTCATAATCATCATTTTTCATTACTGACACCCTGTGGGTACTATAGTTATCTACTTCATCAACCTTTCAGTTACAAGATCATTCCCATATTAATTTTTATTATTGTAAATTACTTATGGTTAAACCACTAGCATGGGGCATGCCTACCTCATCTATATAAAAATATTTTCACTCGTAGTAAGGTAGTGCTTTTATAGGCGATTCTCCCCCTCTTCCTCCAAAAGACCGTTCTTATTTATTCAAAACTATTTCCCTCTCTCTATATATATAAGTATTAGTACATAGTACAAAATAAACAATGATTTATTTTGGCTATACAAATTCTCATAATCTTAGACATCAAGGGTAATTTGTTATCACATGAAAAATCACTCACCAAGAAATACAAGTGATCACCGAAGAAGTCATCAGTTCAATACACCAAAATGCATACTCACAGTATTGATAGGCCTCACTTAACAAACCTAGAAACTATGGAAAGTAGGTTTCAATAAATCTATGTGACTTTCCAAAATAACACTTGTGATATTAGTGTACTTCAACTTGACCTTCCAAAATAAGTTTCACACGAATGGTGCACATTAGTGCTACTTAACAAAATGAAATTAGCACGATCAATGCAATGGGAAAATTGCACTCGATTCCAATCGGATCGAGTGAAATCAACACATTCATGGTGTCGCCTGTAGTTCATGTCACAACAATTCAGAATCCAACTCCTCAAATAAATAAAATCTAACTTCAAAGGAACTCCACCTCCTACGAGACATGACTAGTAGAACACCTTTTTGTGGAGGTTTTTTACGGAACCTCCCCAAAAAATATATCGCTTCTCTCTTTATAGCGAAGGTTTTTAGCAGAGTAGGGCGAATAAAGGTTTTACGAAGGTTCTTTTACCAGTGTACCTTTATGGTACATATGCACCAGTGTTCACATAGAAAATAATGCATCGGTGTCTAAAATTTCAAAATCAATATCATACATTATAGTAAAATAACAATCATTTATTAAATCGCACTGTTGTCGTTGAACATTATGCATCGGTGTGTATCACTATCTTCATTCACACCGCAGTAGGGTCAATAAAAAATTACGAAACAAATTTTCATTGTTACACTTCATCTCATGCTTCCAAACTCTCAAGCAAGCACCAATTCTCACCCTCCCAAAAACTCCATATTTCCAATTCTCTACAATGACTTGGTAAATTCCACACATTTCCAAATTTTGGAAATTACCATAAATTTTCATTCCCTCTCAATGGTGAAACCATGCCTCCTCGGAACATAAGACTCCAAGTGAATTTTTTATTACCTTCTTATTTTCCTTTTTATCCAATTAAAATTCGAATTTACCTTGAAATTTGGCATTTTTGCAAAAAAAATTCCAATTCTATGTAGTGCACCTGAATGCTTCTGCTCGCCCCAAAGCAGTGTGACATGTGCTAAATTCATAGCAATCATTATTGTCAGTGTGTCTAATATAAATGTATGCATCGATTTCGTTCAATGAAAAGAACTGCGATAAATTTAGAAAACAAAGCGGTGTGTCCTTTTGGATGCCCTGCAACTAACGCATACTTTGTTTCTTCCCACACTAAAATGTTTTGTTTAATTAAGCACACCTCTAAATTTGAATTCCACAAAATTTAATGTAGAGGTGCAGCCACTTTAACCAAATGCACCAGTGTTATTCAAAAAACTGCACAGGTATAGATATCGACCGACTTGGCATAGTAGGGAATCTCATTAGATGCCCCATAATCGGTGCTCTATGCTTCATAACGCACCACTGGAAAAAAATTCGGTGCTCCAATTTCATGGTAGTATCAGTGCATTGGCACTAACCCATCACACCTCTTAATTTGTGATAAAATAATTTAACCTAGTAGTGCCCATAGGTCCACCAAACAAACCAATGATCGATCATGTATGTTCTGCTAAATAGGTGCAACTATGCATCTCAACTCCTTTCAGGGTCCCCCAAATCCAAAATCTACATCTAAAACTTGAAAAATACATGGAAACAAAATATCGTGAGAAGATGAATTACCTGGTATTGACAGTTTTGAAATTTGTTGGTTGAATCTTTGGTAATATGCTCTGAAATCTTTGGGAGGTAGGAGGGTTTCCACTCAAATTGGATATTTTACCAAAGGTAAGTGTGAAAATGAAGTAGTTTTACCCTAAAAGGAAAATTTTTACCTTTGGGACTTAATTAAAACCCTTTTCGCACTCAATATAACTAAGAACCTTGCATATATTTCATTTTTGGAGCATTTTTATTATTTTTAGTGAGGTTCTAATGAATTTTTTTATAAGGGTCTATTTATTTTTACGTTTTATAAGACTTGGTCATGTTATTTTGCATTTTTGTGACATCCACTGAACTTGAGGTATGTGTTTCAAACTAGCATATAGGGATAGGTTTTTCCCTACATCCCATTGTTGCATTATTAACCATCACATTTCCATCACAATGCCTTAGGTTTTTTCTCACGAGATTGTGACAATAGCCTTTCCTTGTTGCACATCATAACTTGTGTAGTAGTACGAACCCTTCATGAGCACCCTAGTTAGCACCTTGATTTCTATTTGGTTCCCATGTTATGATTTCATGTAGGCTTCAAAACCCTTCTTTAGACCCACCGTGGCTTGAAGTTGTGTTGCATTCTTTTCTCTTCATCCTTTTTCTGGCCATGTCCCAAGGGGGTTCCTGTGTTCTTGTGTTACTTTACAATTGCACATGCATATTTTTTTCTATTTCATGGTGCCTACTACTACACTGTTGTTTTATTTGGTCCCTCTTACCACCATTGTAGTCACACTCAACCTCATTCCATTTGCATCAACTTGCTTCCATTTTGTAACCTTTTACCCATAGAAAAAACCATTGTGATGAGTGGACATTACATGCCACTACCATTTTGCATTCACTTTTCATAGGTTGGTTCCATGTTCTTGGAACATATATGCATTCCATTATTCCACTCACTCTCTCCATACGAGTTAACTTTAAACTCATTTTCGTGATCGTTCAACCATGAAAATGACACACTATCAAGTACACTTTTACCTATTTTTTAATCTTTTAAAATTATATGAAAAATATTCCATCAAGCATACTTTTTTCTCTCTTTTGCAATCATAAAACCATGAAGGAGACACTCAAAAAAAAAAAGAGTGGGCAGGGCGGTTACCATTTATATGTATTCTAAAATGTGGCATTTGTCAATCACATTGCCCTTGAACATGGAATATATTTGTGTCTTTGTCTTACAATTGGGTTATAACTTTACTAGGAGTCATACCATCGATATGATTCATATATTCCTCTTGTTGGTTACACTTCCATTCACTATGGAGAGTGCTTTAGTGCCTCATGTGTTGTGACACTATATCATTTATTCTCCTGAGTAAATTTTGTCAGATCATTAGACTGCCATGCTATATGTTCAAGGGATGTAAGCCTAAGTCAACCATTTGCATTATTTTTTACCATCAATGTCATCCATCCCTTTAACACTTGTATTGGGTGATTCTATCTCTTTAGAAGATATCTCGGTGTATATTTTATGTTGATTGATGGGGGATACATTAAGTCCCTCCTTCAATGGATAACATAGTTACCAACTTAACGAGAACTGTGACCTCAAAACGAGAACTCTAGCCCTTAAAACCCATAATTTTGCGTAAAAAACATGAAAATTAACCCCCAAATCAAAAAGTGGTGCTAACGGTAGCACCATTTTTTTAAACGTGGTCAAAATTACAACCTTTTTCGAACATGGCCTTCGAATCTCAGACAATAGCTCAAAAAAACCTTAAAAACAACACCTAAATCAAAAAGTGATGCTACGTAAAAAAATTGTTTTTTCCTAAATGTGAAAATCATAGTTATTTGCGACCTAATTGAAATTGTGATATTGACAAAAAAAACCTATGTAAATAAACAACCCAAAATTGGACTCCAAATGGTCCCTTGAAATTTTATTTACAAATTTTATTTTTCATTTTTTTAATTTACATTAAAAAACAAATAAATAGAAAGAACCAAATGTTCACAAACAAATATTTTTTTTAAATGACCAAAAACCACATTTAAAAAATGATATTATAAATTCAGTTAAAAAAATAAAAAAAAGGTTAAAAAAACAATGCGAAAAAGAAAAATAACTAAAAAGAAACCAAAAAAAATTAAACTTTCCCTCCAAAAACAATAATTTAAAAAATAATTATATATTTTTTTACAAAAGAATCATTAAAAAAACCTTTAAAATGTAATTTAAAATAAAAACAAAAACAAAAAATACTTTAAAAAGGCCAAAAAAAAACAAAATTCAACAAAAAAATATCCAAAATAAAAAATATTAAAAAAACTTGAACTAAAACTTTAAAATTAAAATAAAAGACAAAAATTTCAAAAATATATATTTTAAAAACAATATTTAAATGAAAACAAAACAATTTTAATAAAATCAATAATGAAATAATAAAAAGAAAATTTTAAAACTAATTTTAAAATGAACTTCTAAACATATTTAAAAAAAAAATTTAAAAAGAAAATTAAAAGCAATTTGACAATACAAAAACTATCAATTTTAATTGAAACTAAAGTAAAAAAAAATAGAAAAATCAAATATAAACAAATTTAATAA
>JASDQU011403695.1:22587-36664 GCA_032191745.1 Picea mariana
CTTTGTATCAAACTTATCGACACACCATAGGACCAACTCTTTAACGTCTTCTACCTCTGGTACGCACCCGACCAATGCAATGTCTGAACACTATACTTTGTTCAATTCCTTCTTTGTAGGTGGGAGAGACAAATACCACTTATATGCATGTGACCGCTAGAATTGGTGGTCTTCACGTCCAAGGGTGTTTACAGTATCTCCACAATACAAGTCTTTCCTTTTATTTGACATGTCGTTATGTATATTTTCTTATTTTATGAATATGTGGTTCTTTTGTCGATATAATCTTTTATAGTAGGGAATTTAATTGTTTATTTATTTTGCCATGTATTTCCTTGGTTATCAACTATTGTAGCTCTTAATTCAAAGTTGCCAATTTGTATGGTCTGATTTTGGATTTATTACAAATCCTTTACAAAATTCACACCACTTAACAACAATATTAGATTCACACAAGTGGCAGATGATGTGGTGGTGGGGAGTAAATGTCATCAAGAATGGTGATATGGTATTGGGGAACATGAATTATGGTTAATTATGGAGGTACTAAGTGAGGAATGGAAAGTGCATTATGATGATTGTGGGAATGTGGGATGTGGGACTGCGGGGTATGAAGAACGAAAAGAGAAGTAAGAGGGACTTGCACATCCACATTGATGAAATATACTAAGTACCAAAAGGATCACTTTTGCGAGTTGTAGAAATGAGTAAGTCATTTTGGAGAACACGAATTTGCAGGATTGTGGGGCATGGAGAACAGAAAGAGAAGCAAGAGGGACTCCCACATCCACATTGATGAAATATACTAAGTACCAAAAGGGTCACTTTTGTGAGTTGCAGAAATGAGTAAGTCATTTTGGAGAACGTGGATATGTGGGATGTGGGATTGCAGGTCTAGGGAAAAAGTAAAGGGTGCATTATGAATGATGCGGAAATAGGAGAAGTATTTTTTAGTGTTACAGGTTTGCAGGTTGCAGGACTCGGGTATTTGAGGGATGAGGAGTGGCTTAGTCTCTCGCAACAGGACTTCTGCAACAAAGAAAAATGGCTAAGTGTCAGGATCATTGAGTAAGAAAAATGACTAAGTATAGTCTTGTAGGTTTGCGGACTTTGTGACAACCCGCTCTTCAACCCACATTTCAAATGGAAAATGGTTAAGTATAAAATATACAAGAAACATAAGAAGGAAAGAATAAGACTAAGGATGGATTTTTATACACTAACGTTGATCAATGAATGTAGATCAACACATCACAACCCTAACAACCCTCACACAAGTTCAAAAGAATGCTCAATAACTCAAATGAAATCTCTAACTATGTCTGTAGGTATGGTGGAGACACTTATCTCCAAAATAGAGAGGTTTGAAAGAAGGGACTTGAATATGAATAGGGGGGACCATGAAAGTTCATGTTGTACCACTCAACACAATATGATGAATTTGACACCTCAATAGAATATATAAGAATGTAGAAAGATAATGGTGAACCTATCCAACTATGAGGTCAATGAATATGCTTGAGTAAGGGTCTAGGTTTTCCCTTTGCTCCACAAAGAGTTCCAATTAAGGATAAAATGTGTAGTATAGAGGATGGAATAAAGAAGTTAATGGGTACCATGAAGGATGGAATTTGACATGATTTCTCTTTAATTATCTGGCATGCAATCCTCCTAGAAGCAAAATATCTAAGTAAGTACATCTTGCTCTAAAATCACTCAATAAAAATACTAAGATTATGATTCTTAAGGTAGATAAAGGAGTAGTAGTAGTAATCATGAGCAAAAACATCTATTTGCAAAAAATGCTCAACCACCTAAACAATACCTGAAGTTATAATAAACTTGTTGAAAACCCTCTTAGCAAAGTTTCAAAGGAGGTTTCCAATTCCATCAACAAATCTAACTTGTAAGGGGATTACAAGAAGTGGATGATAATTAATGGCTCATCCATTCCTAGGATTTATGGATTTCTAGAAATTCATAAAGAAGGAGCTCCTCTAAGGCCCATTATAAACTTAATATCGAGACCAACATATAAGCTTGCTAAACACTTGGAGCATAATATCAAACCTTTGCTGGTGAATACAGATTCCTTTGTGAAGGGCTCGACCTTTTTTGTCAAAATAATCTAGGACATTAACCTTGGCACATATTATATTAGTGTTAGCTTCGAATGTAGTATTTCATTATATGAAAATTCATATAGATGGGTGTTGATATAAAAGACTATTTTACGATCTTTGATTCAACCTCACGAAGATAAATTCCCTTGTGTTTTTTAAGAGGTGCTACTCCTCTATTTTAAAATTGCATGCATAAATAAAAATAATGCCTAAAAAGGACCGAGATTATTTAAAATAATTATTCACATGCAAAGAATACCTGAGATGGAACCGGGTATCTTATAAAAATAAATTATTTACAATATATTACAGAATTCATAAACCAACAGAGTATGAAGATAAACAGGATCACATTTCCATCACAACATTCATCAAGATAGAACACAATATCTAAGGACAACAAACAATAAAGTATATTTTGCATATGGTAAATAATTTTAAATGATTATTTCATTAAGCACTCAAAATATTATGATAGATGCACATTTGGAATCTCTAGCTTGAAACCAAAGTCTTTGAGATTATAGTAATGTAATATCCCAAATTAGTTCTTTGGTAACCTTTGAAATAATAAATATGTCTTTAAAAATACAAGGTAAATGTCTTGAAAATAAAGATTTGTGTTTGTCCTTTAGAGATGACTAGGATGGGGCTCCTGCAAACCATAAAATGAAAAGACCTGAAAGATAGAAGAAAAACAATCAAAGATTAACCTGTATTTCACAGACTACTGGGAAATGGAAGGCGATGTGACAAATGATTGTAGAAGAATGATAACAAGAAGAGGAGTAGGGTTACTACTTGACTCATTGTGATGGAAAGTTTTTATGAACCCGTTACTTGCTTGGAGGTGCCTCTTTTGTAGAAATTTGTTGTGGTTGAGGTGGCATAACTACTACAATCTTTTCTTGTTTTTCAAGCTTGGTGATTTTGATTAAGGATTTTATTAACCATTCTTCAATATATTCCCTCATGGGGACCACTGCGATCTCATACCTTGTCTTTATTTCGAACAATTAATTCTCCATTTGTCTCAAGTCCATGCCTGATTACTGCAACGTGTTATCTACCTCATCATTTCTATTAATGTATCTGACTAGCCACCTTTCGACTTCTTCCTTGGAGAATTCTATTTTTTCAATGAACTTGTTTTCCCATGCAACTTTCAATACATTAAGTTGTTCTAATAATTGTTCTTTAGATGCAAGTATTGTATCCATTAATAGTTTTGGGCCATCAAGTTCTTTCGTGAGATCAACTAGCTTAAATAATATGTCACCTCTTTTGTTCTTCAAAGCATCTAGTTCACTTATCATTTCTCTCAAATTCTTTATTCTCTTCAACTAGCATGCATGAATTTGTTTCATCCAAATATTTGAAGGAAGGTTTTGCTCTCTTCTATGGATATTTCTCAAGATTGAAACTTTGGCAGAGAATGTACCCACAACGTCCTTGTAGAAACCTTCATCATTCTCCAAATATTTTTGAAGATATTCTTTGAAATATGTAATTCTTGTTGCAAAATTAGTGGAATTTTGTGCAAGTTCTCAAATTTATTGAATCAAATCTATTCTTTTATGGATCTCGCTCCAACATATTTTCTTATTGTTTGCAGTAAAATTGATGAACCTTTACAGTTTTTTACTGATTTTCTGGATATTATCTAAAGTGAGTGTTGGTTGAATTGTGTTCAAAGGTTGTGGAAACAAAGGTCATGGAATTAATGTTGCTTCTAATTCTTTTATTCTTTGTTTTAATTCCAAAATTTTCTTTTCCATAGTACTAACAGATTATTTTAGGGCTTCTCCCGTTGCATCGTGAAATTGTACAATTTTTTATGGTGCAACCCCATTGAAATCAATTGTTGATTTCCATTTCTCTAATGACTTTTTATTTTTTGTATTGAATTTTTCAATTAACAATTTTTCGCACACTCAATTGTAGTCCACGTGGTGCAAGGTTATAGATTCCTCTTCAAATATCACTGGTTCCTGGGTGACTAGGGATTCAACAATTTCTCGAGTTTCCAGTAGTCTTTGCTCAAACCAATTGGGTTCTTCAATAACCTCATCCACATCCATAGATCGTGGTATTTATTGGTTTTCAAGTATGCCTAGCCCTGTTTTTTGTGTATCCCTTTTTCTTTTGGAAGAAGTATATATAGTATGAGATTTTTCAAGGTTTTTCTTTGGTGGGTCCTTATCACCACTATCATCTGAACTTATGGCTGTTGTTTTTTCCATGTCTAAATCACTGCTCCTAGGATTTGTTCTTATCTGGGTACTCTTTTGCGATACAATAGGTGAATTGGGGTTTGTATCTGCTACTTCTCTGCCATGCTATCAATATCCTTCATTAATACTGATTAATTCCTCCATGTCATTTGAAACTTGGTCCGTCGAAATCTCAGGGAGATCTAAATTATCTCCACCTCCTTTAAACTGATCAATTTTGGTAAAATAAGAAGAATAATCAATTGAGGCCATATGTGCAGTAAACATATCATTTGGGGTCAAAACCCTCAACAAGTTCAACTTCTTTTAAGCTGAGTTGGTCAAAATGACCTGCAAGTTGATCCAAATGGGATATATGTTTTACAATAATTTCTCCAATTTTCCATGGCAGGGGGATGAATTGCTTCTTTCTCTTCTCGTTGAAGAAGTGAGCCCAAGTTTTGTACTGCCTGTACACTTCCACAACAAAATGTATGTCTGATATATAAAATGGGAGAAAGAAAGGCTTCTCTTCACATCCAAATAACATGATAGTACTAAAATATTCATTAGTCTCGAAAAATCCTTTCCCCGCGAGAAAGGTGGTGGCTTTAAGTGATAACCTCGACATGTTAGGGACAAAAACTAATTTTTTGAATTATGAAATAAAATTATTGTGAATCAGGTAAAAATTATATTGAGCTTTGTGTCTCCACAAAGATGAATACCAGGCGTAGACTAGTTCCATATTAAAATCAGTGCTTCTTGCCCTCGACAAGTCCTCAAACACATGGTATTAGGCTATGGTGAAAATGAGGTAGGATGTCATATAAATTTTTTGGGTCATTTTCAAATTACTTAATAGAAATGAAACTTCACTAGAAATAAGGTGGCCCCAATCTATGATGGTGTTTTCATGCAGAGCAAAGTGAAGAACATAGATAATATTTCTTGGTATAGATGTCATAGATTCCATACCAATAATATGAGAAAATAACCAGGCAAATTCCTTGTATGGGTATTTCAAGGAGCTTATCTCAATCTTGGAAGCACTATTGTTATTGTTTGGGTCAACCATATAATTACTAAGAAATGTTTATCCTCTTTTATGTTGTTTGAGGAATTCATTAGCCTCTTCACCTTTGAATCGCATAGTGGATGTAGGGAGCCATAGCATTTTGGTAAATATTGAAGGAGCTAAAGAGATAGGTTGTTTTCCTTGAAGTTGGATTATTCTCTTCTCCAAATTGAATTGATCTACACACTATTGAACAAGCTCTCTGGAATTTGTTACCTCTGGAATACAACTAGCAACGACTATTCCTGAAGTCCAAATCATATTTGTCTTTTTCTCAACTGGAGAGAGAGCCTTGTAATAGTTGTATGCTCACGACCACTAGAAACATTGATCTTCATGCCCAAGTGTGTTTAGTGTATCCCCACAATATAATTCCTTTCTCTTACTTGACAATATTTATCTGTTTTTTAGTTTTGGCAGTAGGTGGTGCTATTGTCGATATTTACAGCTTGGCATGCTAGTTCTTATTTAATTACCACATATTGCTCTGATAGTTTAATCGTCGTATTTCTTATTTCAAATTTGTTAGCTTGCATGACAAGATTTTTGAATTTATTAAAAGGTTTACGAGATCATCGCTAATTTAATAACGACATTATGTTCTCACATGGGGCAGGGGAAAATAAACGCGATGGGAAGTGGTGATGTGATTTCATGGTGGATGAAAAGTGGTTAAGTATGGGGGTGCATTATGAGGTTTGGAAGGTGTATTGTGTAGTATGCTAGATTGTGGGTTTACGAGCCTGGGAGCATATGTGAGTGAAAAAGTAACTGTGAAAGTGCCCCGCACCCGAAGTAAGAAAATTGTCTAAATATGGGATAGGGTGTTTTGTGGGTCGTGAAACTAAGAGTTACATTTTGTAGATGACAATATTGCGGGTCGACGGGCATACGGGTTTGGAGACAAAAGAAAAGGTAAATGGGATAGTGAGTCGTCCCGCATCCAAATTTTAAGAAAACAACTAAGTATGAAAAGGTAAGATAAAAGGTGCAATTTAGAGGATGTGGGGGTAAGAGGTGCAATTTGTGGGTAGCGTGATTGCAGGTCTATGGACCTAAAGACATACAAGTCTGGGACATGTTGTATACCCACATCACTCGAAAAATAAATAAGTGTCGGAGAATTTGAAAGAAGAGAAAAATAGACTAAGTATGAATACAAGGGTTTACGAGTGTGTGGATATGAGAATTTGATGGTAGTATGACCTAGAGCTTGTAATTAAGAAGGAAAAATATACTAAGTAAGGAGATCCAAGAGGAAAAGAAAAATGAAAAGGAATAATTTTAAGGATAAGTATGTATGTACAAATATTAATCAAGAATGTGGATCAACAATGGGGAACTTGAAGCTATAAAGGGGATCACAAATGAAAAAATAATAGAGTTTATTGAATTTTTTTTGAAGTCTACTTTTTCCCCTTCCAAGGGAAAAAATATGAGAAAACATATGGTGTGGTGATGGGGTCACATTTGTCACCCATTATTTCCAATTTGTTCATGTAAGATTTGGAAAACAAGTTGTGGATGACACTTGGTTATTTTCATCTACACCTAAATTGTGGATGATACTTTTGTCATCCGACAACATGGATGTGATAATTTAGAAAAAAATTGTTGAGCACCTCAACAATCAATTTGAGTACACAAAATATGCCTTGGAAATTGAAGATAAATGAATCCTTCACTTTCTATACAGTGTTCCTTAACCCTTGAAAATTGAAACACAACTAGGTATATAGAGAATATAATTACATAATAACAAAAAACAAGAGACAATAAGATAAAATCTATAAATATACCCTTGTATATTGATAATTTGAAGAAGTAATATAGTGTTCACTTTTCTCTTAAGGTGGGGTGACCTTTCAATGGGTAGATCTCTAAATAAACAACACAAGACAAAACATTCCATAGTCTCCTATCTCTTTAAATAGTTTTTCCATAGAAAAAACACTAACTACTTGTGGTCTTATCACTAATGAGTACCAATTACCTAGTGGGCCTTATAAAGTGGACCATTTTACATTAAATAATTATCCACTACTATCTAATGGGCCTTATTCAAAGAGGATGGTTGCATACAAAAATTAATTAACTCCTAGGTAGCAGAAAGTAGGGATTTTAGGGTAGGACCCTAACATGTCCTCCCCCTTTGAAAGTCGTGTTTTCCTCAAGGTTGAAGATGAGGAAATTGTTGCAGGATCGTGGTTAGTTCCCATGTGGCATCTTCGGGTGGCATGTATTTCCATTGGATCGATACTTCACTAATTGTGTACTGGCGCAATTGATGCTCTCTAGTATCCAATACTACTTCTAGCTTAAGCCAAATGGATCCTTCTTCATCAAGTCCAAGTAAGTTGGTTTGCACCTTGCACTTCAATCCTGCAACCTTCCTTAGACAAGACACATTAAATACTACATGAATCTTGGAGTGCTAGAAGAGCCAATTTGTAGGCCATTTGTCCAATGCATTGGATGATCTCATAGGGCCTATTGACTCAAATTCTCGTCACTTGTTATAAAAGCATGCAAATTATTGCAAGGCCTATTTATTTATACCATGATATAATATTAATAAGTGGGGTTCCCTAGGAGAAAACACATAAAATTTTATTTTCAAGTATTTCCCACAACATACATATATATCTGCATCAATGGTATTCTGATGAAAGTTTTAAAGTCGTGATTATTGACATGATTTTATGGTTGGATGGGCTTCAGTTTGATGCTTAACAATGATGGTTTCTTGTCCCCATTCTTCAACTCATTGACATATCACTTATGAAACATGAAAATTATGTGATTTACATTGCACATACAAAATATGTTTACATCATTCTTATACATGCAATAAATATATTCTCTGATGAGTGGAGAACATGGTTTTATATACAACATATATATAAGAAGGTTTTTATCAAGCATATACAATTATCTTGCTACAAATCTATGGTATATCTTTCACCTTACAAGACTTATTTGTTTTATATGGCAACAACGATTATGTCACGAAATGATATAAGTTTAAAAAAGGCTTGAGTTTATTTTGGTTTAACATATAAACGGCGCATATATTGTCATTGGTGCAAAGTTTGGGTTATTATATATGTGATATATGGCACATATGGTGTATAATTTAAATTGCAAATGAAAATGGTTAAACCCTAACCTATTTATATGATTATTCATTATTATAAAGTGATAAGTAATGATGGCCATGATTACAAAGTTGATATAGTGTGTGGTTATGTGCTTACTTGGCATCTGGTTTCAGACTACAATTGGTTGGTATGACATATCATGGTTCATGCAAATGGTATGAGGTATTATGTGGCATGCATATAGGATTTTTGTTTTGAGCCTGACATGATGGGTTGTCCATGCAATTAATTTTGCAAGGAGGTGGGTAAGTAATCCCACAGTACCGCATATACCACCCTTCTTCGGCCTTGGGTTTTGGTCATTTCGTTTGGTTGCAATTGTGGAGGCTCAACTCCTGGTAGTTCTGGCAACCATTTTTTCCTGTCATCACTGGTATAAAGTGCTCGAGCTTAGGTATGCTAATATCAACTTGTTAAGCATCACTTGCATATATTTTGCACAATAATAGTTTAATAATGGCTTTGTTCTTGACTGGTTGTGGGTATGTTGCTCTTTTCCCTTCTTTTTTGTTATGAATGATGTAATGGTTCAAAGTTTTTTCTCAAGTGATTACTCTAGAATAAATCTTTCTTCACTCTAGTGCTTTTCACTTTCCATTTTTTTTAAAGAAATTATTAGTTTGATATTTTTGAAGTAAACCCATTCGAAATTCATTGAAATTGTGACCTTGGCTCAAGTTGTTTTGGTACTTCCTCTATTTTTCAGTATCCCAATTTTAAATATGGTTTTACTATAGGTTGTTCATTTCGAATATGGGCCCCATGTTGTTTTAAAGTTTTGAAATTGCAAATTTTATATGCATTGGTATTGTGTTATTTGAGCAACTTTTGACCAACATTTAAATGCTTTTCCAATTACTAAATTTGGATTGGGTTTGAACCCATGACCTCAACATAATTTTGAGTGAATGAATACAATTTTCTTACCACCAAAGGTTTAGGTTGACTCTAATTTCGAACTCCCAGCAAAAAGATAACTTTTTTGAAATGATTCAAGGGTTTATACAAGTTGTTTGTAAATTGCAAAGCCAAGCATTTGAATTTTGTCGATAAGTATGAGACTTGGGTTTGGTTCTTGGTTATTGTTTGCGTTTTGGGTTTTGAACCTGCGTCCTCAATGGGTATTCGAATGGTGGATAGTGTGTTCAAATTGTTCGTTTTGGTTATAACTACTTGAGAATCATGATGGGTTCTTGTTATTTTAAGTTTCAAACCCACACCCATGATCCATATAGCTCATTTTGATTAAAATATGAATTATTCCAACGATAAACGAAGTCGAACATTGGTCCTGGTTAAATTTTGGGTTTTTAAAGTTTTTTTTTGTGAATAAGTCTTTAGGTAGTCGAAGTCGGTTTTGAACCTATAACTTTTTAAATGATTGTTCAACTCTTTGAATGAGTGTTTACAAGATGTTTTATTCTGTTTTGATCAACAAATATTTTGGTTGATTTGGGTTTCAAACTCATGAAAATGTACGAGATTGTTTTTGGTTGAGTTTAGAAGTCCGTAAGAGTTGTACCTTCCCTCATAGCTCATAGAACCAAGCAATGTATTGTCTACAATCATGAAAGTTGGGTGCATTGCTTTGTTAAATCTTGACTTTCTGGGTTTTGAATCCACACCTATACAGTTATGGTAATTTAGTTTTAAACACCTTGCATACAACGATATGTGAACCTATATCATTTGTTGGATCTTGGCCCAAAGTTGGATTTGAACCCACAGTTTGATAAATGTTTAATTAAATTTTTTGGTTGGTATGCGGGTCATTATGTGGCTTTACATAAATAAGATGTTGGCTTTTATTCGGTGTTGAGTTTTCATTGAGTTTCAAACTCATATTATGTGACAGATAATTGTCTATGAATTGACATGAAGAGTCAACACGAATTGTTGTTTTGATAACCAAGCATAATATTTTGAATTCGAAGTCCTGGTTAACAAATTCTATTCTTTAAGGAGTGATATATCGTTTGACTATCTTGTCGTATTTTGAACTTTGGTTATCTACAAAATTGTCATGTTTAATACATTCTCTCTTGAGAGTGTTTTTTTTGTGGCTATGGTTCGACATGCTACAACATTATGACTATTTTCGCACTATGTTCCTCTATTGATCATGACCTCTCTTTGAAGTTTTGATAGCTAAGAGTAGCACTTTTCTTAAATAKATTGTGCTATGATCATGTAAAGACTTGATAATAGACCAGGATATTCATGAGTTTTGATAGCTGAAAGAGATATTAGTAAAATACGATAAAAACACACATTTTGAAAAAGGAATGGAAGTTTGATATGCAATTTTAAAAGTTATTCTTCTTTTTATAACAGGACCAAACCCTCTCATAGTATATCATTTTCCATTAATTATTCCCAAAGTCCTAAATCATATTTTATTTAATTTCATAAACTTTTCCCACTGTTATATAAATAGAAAAGAACTTTAAAAGAATAATTATGTTGGCAATTTAGTATGTATGGTCGTTGAACAATTTGTGACTTGAGTGAATTATAGGGTGTACTTATATGCATAAAAGATAACAAACAATGGTTTATAGAGCATGTTGATATGAACTTTGTCTAGATTGAAAATGGGATAAGTTGTAAGCATAATTAATATGGATTATGAACATTATCATGCATTCCTATCATCTATTTCATTTTTCATAAATTACAAGTTTTCTTTTCATTATTATTTATCATTATAATCCCATTTACATCCACTTTCCCATGTTCAATGAGATTAGTGACAATATAGTAAATATTTATAGTTTGAATGATGTTTTGGAAAACAAGCATAGAAAGAACAGTTATGATATTCATCCTTGGTTTCCTGATTTCTTTTAGTATGCTTGATTGACTGGTTGGTTCAGAGCCATTACTAAATTATGTTTAAGGAAAAATAGTAATTGATGATTAACATATTGTGACTTGTGTTTACTAATTTGATTATTGGTGAATATTTGTATGAGTTTCTTCAGCGGAGGCAACACTCGCTTTGGAAACATGGGAAATAGGAGAAACACGTGAAGAGTTCCCAATGCATTTGGGCAAAGAGGTAGAAATAAAAGGATGAGGTTTTCCGTCCATTTTGATGCAAATTTCGAGGAGTTTAACCAGTTGGTCCAAACTTGTTATTTAAACCTCGTGGGACACCCTACCTTCCAACCCCCTCAACCACTAGTCATACCTCCTCTTCAACCTCACCCAAGTATTGCATACATTCTCAAACAACCCCATATGCAACCTCATGAGCCTCCAATCAATGATGGCCGGAATAATGTTTATGTTAATCCTCCCTCTGGTACAGGTCATGGGCCTACCATGTCACTGCCACTCCATCCTCCTCCTCCTTTATTACCAGTACAACATGTTTCTTATGTTGCCTCACATGTTGATTATGCTCATATCCCAAAGAATTATAAAGCCTTAGCTATTGAGCCAGAGTCAAGTAAAGGAAATTAGCCTGTCATTTATGTTCGTTCAGATTTGTCAGAGACATCCTTATTCATCATCAAGTCCCTACCTCTCAAACTTGAATATGGTGTAAGAAAAATCACATTTAATGATATGCACCCAGAAGTGTCAAAGGTTTAAGAGAAGAATTTTGCTAATGCAGATTTACTCAAACATAGGGCAACATTATCAGAAGGAAGTAGACAGTGAGAGTCTACTTCAAAAAGGAAATATTATTTTTTACTTTAATTTATTTTCACGATGACATTTTAGTTTGACATTTGAGGCTCATATTTTTGGACAACTGACATGACAATTATTTTTTTGAGAAACTTATATCATGCCTTTAAAGTATTTTGGGAGATACATGTGTATTTAATTATGGAGCATGATTACTTTGGTTGCTTTTGATATATATGTTTTATGATGATGTAAATGTGATATCTTGATTAAAATGTGGAGGAACAAGAGAATATTGAAAATAAAACAAATGAAGACATATAGGGGCCCCACCTATTAACTATTATATGTTATTATTATTTATCCTTATCACAAATAAGTTGTCTTATTATTAACTAAAGTAATATAACTTTAGTAAAGGTATTTGAACCACTTAAACTACTTTTTGAAGAACAAAAGGAAGAAAGCAAGGACAAAGAAAGGGGAGGAGAAAATAGAGAGAGATACTCGTGATAAGGTTTTCTCTTGTTTCAAATGAGATTTCTGATATTCATTCTTTCATTTCCGAGTTTCATGAGAGCTAAGTCATCTTGTTGATAGCATGATTACTCTAAATGTAGAAAAGAAGAAAGGACTGGGAAGCATATACTTTTATCGGATTCACATTTCTTCAAAATCAAGATGGGATTGGGAATGGGATCAAAAAATATGCTGAGATTATGTCATTAAATATTCTATTACAATTTGCAGTGGAAAAAGAGATTCATTCTATTCAACTCTTTGGTGACTCTATGAATGCTATCAATTGGTCTCAGAAAACTCAAATATGTCATAATATCATTTTATTGACAATATTGGAAGAAATATTTAGACTTATGAACACATTTGCATCTCACACCCTCTCTCATGTATATAGGGAACACAACTAGATAGCAGACTCATTATCAAAAGATGGAATTCAAATCCTTTTTGGTAGCCGGCACATCACAGAAATGGCAGGCGAGGAGGCTAATGAATTCTACCATAGGATTTTTTTAGAAAACTTCATTCAGCCAACCTAATATCACTCTTATTTTTGTGAATTTTTCTTTCAAAACATAACAGATCATGTATGTAAAATTTAATCAAATCCACTAAAAAGCATTTGCTGCGACAATTACTATGTCCGTAAGCTACAGACCTTAAATCTGTACTATTGATGCTCTTTACTTGAGCTTTATTTTTTGTCAAAATCTGATGTATATTCATTGTGTTATGAACTTTTTTTAGACGAAGCTCCTTTTTGTTTTTGGAGTTATTCCTATTCGGTTGCGACCATGAATCATCGGATGTTTATTCCAGATGATCAGTGCTATATGACACCTACAAAATGTAATTTTGTCTCCTTGGATGAATAAAATTATGTTTTTTTTGTGGAAAAAAAACATGTGAAGAACTAGTTTTATTATAGAGGTTTTGAGTTGGTGACTCAAGACATTGTGTGAATTGAATAGGTGATTGATTCAACCATGCTCAGTATAGTTCCTCTTTGAGCTATGCTTGCTTAATAGAAAAATCGTGACTTGACATCGTAGTGGGGTGCAACGATAGATGATATACAAGTCGCTCGTTGTTAGAATCTTGATTGTAAAAATATTGAACATTACATCGACAATATTAGTAACGCAATGCATTTGGTATGCTCAAACATTATACCGAACATTTATTAGAAGCATGGAATTTTTTTTCCCAATAATAAACATGCAACCAACCACTTTATAAAACAAATGTTGAATTAAATAATGCATTCACATTAGTTCCATTAAAAATAAAAAAATGCAATTACTCAATCATTTTTTTCTTACACCCCACATGGTGTCATAA
>JASDQU011403695.1:62786-74246 GCA_032191745.1 Picea mariana
GGGTACTTTCATGAGTTCGTTGAGCAGGAGTGGGAGCTTCAATGGGATTCAAGTTGGGGATGCCATCGATTTCTTGGGGAGAACCACCGTCTCGTGCAACCCTTCCTCTGGCTGCTTACCAGGCCACCCTCCTTTTAGATTTGCCCCTAGGACGAGGCATGGATTTGGCCCTAGGCAACCAAGTAAGGAAAGCGTAGAGAAAGTGCAAGAGGTTGGTCCAAACTAGCTAGACCCAGAGGTTCAACAATACCCGTAGAGAGAAGCAAGACCTATACATCCAAGACGACGAGTGGAGCTCGCACCAGGAAAAAAGGATGAAATTGAAAGCCATGGAGTGCTGAGAATGCAGAGTCTGAGGGTGAAAATGAGCTTCAGCGCACCCAGGCTCTGGCTTAGGAGCTTCATTTTTGAGTTGTTGATGGGACTGTGGATGCGTCCTTCCCATCACCATGAAATATCCCACGAAGCAAAGGGTCATGAGCGTACTGCAGGCTGGCCTCGAGTGAGGTCCGAAGAACAACGACGAGGGATTTAATACCATGAGGTGATGGTAGAGGGGGGAACATCTGAGCCGGTTCCAGGTGGTAGGACGTCTGGCCAGATGGCCTCCCCTTTGTTTGTCCATGTGCTGAGCCCGAAAACACCCCATATGGGGGCCTTTTATTATTTTATTATTAAAAGGTGGGTGAAGTAATTAATGGGGGGGATAAGGCTATTGGGGAATTAATGGGGGGATAAGGTTGTTGGGGAATTAATAAGGGGGATTTTGAGAGGAGGATAAGAAAGAAGGGGAGGACTTGGAAGGGGGGATGATTTTTGGTTTTGAGAAATGTTGAAAGATAGAGAAGGGGAGAACAATTGGGAGAACAATTGTTTTTTTGAGGAATTCTCACAGGGCACTGCTATTGCAAGGAACTTTGGGCTCGGGAGCCAGAAAACGGCAAGGATTCTTGGAGCTAGGGAGCCGGAGAGGTTGTTCCTAGTTGGCTGGGAGGTTAATATTGAGTTGGACAGTTTGGGAAGGCACAAGAACAAGTGAACTAGAGGCTGAATCAACCAAATCTATAGGTGGAGGCATGTATTTTACCAGTTGGTATGTCATCCTTATGTTGTTGTTATTATGTTCTTATCATTAATATGCTGCTATGTTGATGTTATTATGATGTTGATTTTGTTGTCATTATGTTGTTATCATTAATACAATGTTGATGTTTATTCCTGGTATAAGAAAACATTGAAAGAAATTATAGACTAAATTCAGTCATTTCAATAGGAGATTTTAGAAAACATTTATTTATTTTTGAGTCCTAAAAAAAAAAAAGATAGTTAGGCTCTACATATGGTATCAGAGCCTGATTTCAAAACTGAAACCTGGGCTTGACCACCCATAGCACTGGGATTTTGTCTTTGTGCCAACATGGTCTGCAACCTCTTCATCTGCAATCCAATTTGGGTTGTTATAGTTACCTTTGAGCCTTGAGCTTTGCTAGATTAAAATTTTATGAAAAAAAAAGTTAGCCTTACATTGAGTAGTATTCCAATTCCCTAATAGACACTCTGCTTGAAGGAAATAACCATGGATAAAAGAGACTGATCAGACCTAGGTTCTCCTTTTTTCTATCAGACAGGTTTCACTCCACATCGTTGTGCTATTGCTTCCATGGGATCACATCTACAAGCACGATGTAACTGTGGAAATTTGGATCTTCTAGTAGATAGATTGACCAATCAACTCTGCAAAGACCCACCAATGGATTGGAACCCATGCCATTGTTGTCATAGTAGCTAGCCGCTGGCAGGTCAAAAAATGGGAGGAGGTTATCCACAATCCACTATATAATCTATGCTCAACCCTAAATTTATCAGATGGGGTCTAGCCTTACTGTTTGGCTGTGGGTTTCAACTTTTTCTGGCGGTGATCATCCCAAGACCCCATATCCAAGAGAATCACATGCCCATTTAAGATTAACTGAATGAATACAGATGGTTGCCAAGAAGCCAAGATTGCTTGTTCTACAACACCATAAGGTTCTGTGTATTGCTAGGAGCATCAGGCCTTGAGTCTCCATATATAAATACGTGAACAGGTGCTCTAAAGGAAGAATGAGAAGAATCTACTTCATTGTTGATATTACTATTGCCATTGGCACTAGCATTCACATGATAAGATGAATGATTTACGTGAGAGGATGAAGAGATAGATGAACTTGAACTCTCTTCGTTTTTCATTGGAATACCCATCTTGATTTTCTTTGGTCCCCTTCTGTATAAGGTTCGAGTCAAACTTCTGGTATAGCGTTTTAACTGTCGGACTCTGAGCACTCTGCAACAACCACACTAAGGCAGTTACCAAACTGTCACCGCCAAAGCAACGCCCATACACAATATGTCGAGATTTCCAACATAATGTCAAAGAGCACCCAAAAGACAACCCACGAGGAGCATGGCGACCATGGCTGTTGCAGAGAAGCACCAGAAGGATTTACTCCCATGAGAAAGGAGCTTGGTGGTCATGGTTGTTGTAGAGGAAGAGGTGATCGAGCGAAGTATTGTGTGTTGTGTGAGTAATAAGGGACGGGGCAGGGTTTGAGAGCGGGAGAGGGGCACGTGGGCTTCGCCCAACCTTATTCAATTTTTTTTTTTCCTCTTATAATATAAATATAAAATTAATGGGCGCAAAGACCCAATCTCCAAGTTGAGCCCCGAGCCATCAAGCGCTCAACACAAATTTTTGATCCAATTTCGATTCAAGCAAAAAAAATGACACATAAGACCAAGTGCCAAGTCTTTGAGGGATCCCACGGGTCATAATTCATTATGCATCATATTTTTAATATTTTTAATATATTTTTTATTTTTTTCTCTCTTATAATATATTTTAATAATTAATTAAGTTCATTTAAAATTATTAAAAATTAAATAAATTATATTAATTAAAATAATCTAAAGTCCTATTGTGATCAAGTGCCAAGACAAGTATATTACAAAGTATGTATTAAGTGACATTACTCTAGAAATTGAGCTAATGTCTACACTAATGGCAAGACATAAGACAACTCTCTCATTTTATTTTTTTTGTCCAAGGAGATTTGTTTTACTCATGACCTTGGCCATTTGCTTTTCTTCTTGGATAGAGATTAATTTACACATGTAGTGTGACATAGTAAGGTTAATGTGGTGTAATTCCATTGTAAAAGATGAAGTGTTAGCATGGGTAATGGATTACAAAGATGAAAGTGTACATATAGGTGGGTCTGATGTTATGGGGATAATGTCACAAGTCACTTAGCCCAATGCCACTTGCCTCAAGTTTGGTCACAAGACATTTAACCCGGGCTTTTGAGTTTGGTCATCGAGTTCACCAAATGTTAAATTATGGGTTTGGTTATCGAGCCCACTACTCCAAGCTATTGACATTACATACTACCAAACACCCTAGTCATTACTTATGACTCCAAGCCCAAGTGTCAATCCCAAGCATCAAACACTAAGGGAAGATCCCATGATAGAGAATTATGTTCACAATGGTTCAATCAAATGGGGTTGTTTGGGGGTTTATTAGTTAATTTACATTGTGTTTAAAACACTGTACTTAGTTTCCAAGTTTCTAAGGACTTAAGGAGGTAAGTAACAGTAATTGGCAGGTACCTTGCAGTGCTAACATAGCTAGAAAGGCAAGGGAGTTAGCAACTTACTCAAACAAGTTACCAAGCTTAGAGGCTTTTGACCCCGACCTTTAGCCACTTACCCTAAAGAGAGTAATGTCTGTTTATAGACAAGTAAAAAAAAAAAAACACTTACGCCTAACCCTATGTTTACAAGTATAAGTTGAGAAAATGTGGAATGCCTTAAACTCTTCCCTGATAAGCATTTGGTGTGATGCAGATTCAGTTATTCAAGATGGTTAGGACTCGGGTAAATTGAGGCCGAGGGGCATCGTCGCAAGGACCACCAACTCCTGCATTGCCACCACCATCGCCTAAATTAAATCTCATTTTGTGCTCTTTAGAGGCTATTAATGAGACATTGAAGGGACGCCAGTCAACTGATGTCGAAGTGGAACCCACACCATATGGAGTGGGTAACCCTGAAGCAACGAGGGATTCAGAGGGAGGGACTCCACCAGGGGACATCACCAGAGAACTACAAAAGATAAAACTTCCAGAGTTTGTTGAGGATCGTGCAAGTGAACATGCGAAGGCATGGTTGGAAGGAATGACACGATGTTTCACCTTAAGAGATTATGCTTCCACATCAAAGGAGAAAATAACGATATTTCAGTTGAGGGATAGTGCCTTGACCTGATGGGTTAACCTGGAGAGGCAGTTGAACCTTAGCCCACACACCGTCTCATGGGATCTTTTTGAAGCAAGGTTCCAGAGGAAATATTTTCCTGCATACTACGAGGAACAACAAGCAGGAACATTTCATGCTCTAGTTCAGGGAAACAGAACCTTGGAAGAGTATGAGATCAGGTTCATGGAGTTAGTAAAATATGTCTCGTACATGGATACTGATCAACAACAGGAATAACGTTTTGCGTATGGGTTAAACCCTAAGATAAGGGCCATGGTATGAATGTGGAAACCATCATCAGTAGACAAAGCAGTTGAAAATGCTCGTTACACGGAGGAGCATATGAGCTTAAATGAAGGTATGAGGTCAACCATTCCACAACATCTTGGATTTGTGGGGAAGGCCCCTACGACCTTCTCTAGGGGAGGAAGCTCTAGGCCACCTCCTTATGGAAATAGAGTCACTCCTAGAGTAGTTACATCATGTGTTTCAATGGCAGTGAGTGTAACATCCCACTCATTGCCAACAACACAGGCAGGTCCATGAATTTCTTAGGGAGCAACAAATAGGGGCAGGGGATCCAGGGGAATGAACTCAATTTAGAGTCCTTCACAGGGAAGCACCCAGGTTCCACCCTAGGTTACTTGTTGGGGGTGTGCAGGACCTCATTACCAGCGTGATTGTCTAGAGTTACAAGCAGGCTTTGTGCATAGAGAAGTAAAGGTCCTGATGGGAAGAACAAGTAGTAGCCACCAGATTTATGCAGTGATCAATAATCGCCAGACATAACATCAATCCACGGTGGTGGAGTAGTTAGGTATGCTAAATCATGTCAATGTCAAAATTTTGTTTGATTATGGTGCTACATATAGTTTCATTTCACCTTGTGCATTAGAAAAGTGTGGGTTGGCAGTCTACGAGCACGATGACTTTAAACAAGTCGAGATGGCTTTGGGGGAAAAACAAGCGGTAGGACCTAGCGTCGATAATTGTCTAGTAGACCTGGGAGTGTGTACTACTAGGTTGAAGGTGTATGCCACTACTCTAGGGATGCATGACCTAATCATTGGAATGGATTGGTTAGAATCCCATCGAGCTATGGTAGATTGTTTCACGAAAAGGGTGCTTTGTGTTGACGTTGAAGGAAGGTCAATAGAGATCCATGGTGTATGGAGGAAAGTGTCTCTACACTTTATCTCGACCATGAAGGTTAAACATTGCATGGGGAAAGGTTGTCAATTTTATATAGTGGAAGCAATGAATGAAGGGAAAGGACCCTCCTTGGATTAGTATCCAGTATTGTCGGAGTTTACGGATGTTTTTTTGAAAAAGTTCCCAGGGTTACCTCCTGAGAGGGAGCTTGATTTTACCATCGAGATAAAACCTGGTTCAGAGACAATTTCTAAGAATCCATAGATGCAATTGAAGGAACTACTTGACTTAGGACTAATAAGGCCTAGTGTCTCACCTTGGGGTGCACCAGTAATTTTTGTCAAGAAGAAGGATGGTTCCTTACGACCGTGTATATATTACATGGAATTGAACCATGCTACAGTGAAAAATAGGTACCCAATGCCACGGATAGATGACCTCTTTGATCATATGAAAGGAGCAATAGTTTTCTAAAAAATTGATCTACGATAAGGGTATCACCAGCTAAGGATTAAGGAAGGTGATATTCCTAAAACTGCCTTTTGAACTCGGTTTGGGAATTAGGAGTTCGTTGTAGTACCTTTTGGCTTGACCAATATGCTAGCAATATTCATGAGCCTCATGAATGGTGTATTCTAAAAGTACTTAGACCGCTTTGTACAGGTCTTTCTAGATGATATCATCATCTATTCCAAGAATGAAAGAGAACATAAGGAACACTTGTGAGTGGTGTTGTTGTGCCTTAGAGAGAAAAAATTGTATGGAAAGTTGTCAAAGAGTTCTTTCTTCCAGAAATAAATTCACTATTTAGGTCATATCATTTCCGGTGAAGGAATCTCTGTGGACCCAGAAAAGATAAATGCCATTATGGAATGGCCAGTGTCGAAAAATGTTCACGAGGTAAGAAGCTTCACAGGGCTAGCGGGTTATTACCAGAGGTTTGTGGAAGGGTTCTCTAAAATAGCGAAACCCATCACCACCTTGCAAGGCAAGGGGGTCAGGTATGAATGGATAGAAGAATGCAATATTGCATTCATCGAGCTTAAGAGGTTACTAACTAGTGCACCAATTCTACGAGTGTCGGTTATGGAAAAATATTTCACAATTTGCATGGTTGCCTTGAAGCAAGGATTGGGTACCATGCTAATGTAGGATGGGGGAGTGATAGCGTATGCATCAAGAAATTTGAAGCAACATGAGGATCTTTACGGTACTCATGATTTAGAGTTGGCAGTTGTAATGGTAGTTCTGAAGCTTTGGAGGCATTATCTAGTGGGGTGAAGCTTTGAGCTCGAAATAGACCATGAAATCTTAAAGCATCTATTCATTCAAAGGGATATCAATGCCAGGCATAGGCGATGGATTGAGTTTATGAGTGAGTACAATTTTGGAATTTCGTACATCAAGGGAAAGGAGAATGTGGTCGCGTATGCCTTTAGCAGGAGACCACATGTCTTCTCTTTGGTACCCTTAAAAGTTAGTCTAATGGAGCGTGTGTTGGGGAAACTTCTTGGAGATAGTTGGTATTTAAAGGTTACTTCAACCCTCCAGAGTGGGAGGCAAGTAGATCAAAAGTATGAAGGATATATCCTAGAAGAAGATGGATTATTAAGATATCAGGGAAGGATGTACATCCCCGAAGGTGGGGATATTCGAAACATCATACTCAAGAAATCCCATAGAGAAATTTATTGTGCACATCCAAGTGTGAAGAAAATGTACGCAGACATGAAGAAGCTTTTCTTCTGGGTAGGCATGAAGCGTGATGTAGTCCATTTTGTCTCCAAATTCCTAGAGTGTCAACAAGTGAACGTTGACCACCACCACCCGACAGGTCTCCTACAACCACATGATGTTCCTATGTCCAAGTGTGAAGTCATTTCTATGGATTTTGTTGTGGGATTGTCGCTCACAACGCATAGACATAATGCTATTCTTGTGATAGTTGATAAGTTGACCAAGAGTGATCATTTTATTCTGGCTAGAGACACTTATGATGTCATTGATGTGGCACACATGTTTATAAGTGAGGTCATCCATTTTCACAGGTTACCCAAGAAGATCATTTCAGATAGGGACTCTCAATTCACATATAGGTTTTAGACAAGTTTGCAGTCAACGTTGGGAACTCATTTGAACTTAAGCACAACAAATCATTCCGAAACAGATGGGAAAACTGAGAGAGTAAATCAGGTTATAGAAGACATGATTAGGATGTATGTTATGGATAATCTAACCCATTGGGAGAAGTACCTACCTTTGGTAGAGTTCACCTACAATAACAAATTTCATAGCTCCATCAGAATGACACCCTATGAAGCTCTGTATGGAAGGCCATGCAGGACACCGTTGAGTTGGGAAAGGTTAGAAGATCGAGTGACAGTGGGGCCAAAATTGATTCAAGAGATGGAGGAACAGGTGATTCAGATTAGGCAGCGACTAAAGGAAGCCCATGTGTTGACGATTAAAATTGTAACGATGAATTCCGCTCGCAAAGTATTGCTAAATCCCTATTATTTAACTATGCTAATAATATAATACTAATAGGTGGGACTCCTTGTATTCTAGAGGCACAATGATAGACATATTATACATGGTTTTTTGTTGTTTTGATGCTGCATACACAGTCCTACATGGTTGAGAATGTTGTCTTGGTTTAATTTTGACATGGTAACAGGTGGATGAAGCATTTTTGTGGAATGTGTTTTGCGATTCTTAACATTTTTTATGGTTATGAGGAGCATGTTATTTACAGTTGCTATGATTTAACCATGTCACTAATCATTGTGATCGATTACGTAGAAACATATATGCAAGAGATATTTTAGTGATATCATAATCAAAACAAAGAAAAAAAAACTTATGAAAAAATCCTAAAGGGAAAGGAGTTATATGTGGAGATATGATAAAGGATTATATGCAAATGGAAAAGTTAAAACATATTAGTGTTAGTCCTAACTATTATGCTATTGTTGGTTAGTGGGCTATGCGAATTTTATTAGAATCGAATGGGGTGCATATAGCATTTCAATATGAATTATGGCAAGGGTTAACGTGTAAATGCTATCGGGTGGTGCACTATGCAATGGATATCGTCGCAGATTTCAAATGGTTTGGCATTGAATACATGGTTTAATTGATTGGTGAATGTAATGCTTGTTGAGTTGTTTCGTACTTCAAATTGAATAGTCCAGGTGATGGAAGCGACGTGCATTTACTGCACGTCACTCCATACTCCCCCTATCGGCCGTCACCCTAGCATTGTTCCTTTGTTGCATTTTTCGATCTATTGGTTGTGAACCTCCACATTTCAGGATCTTGGAAGGAAGAAGGCTCGACCAACTCACCATTTAAGCATTTTTCTACAGGTATGATTCTTTTCTCTCCATCCATGAGGTATTCTCTATTGTATGAACAAATGATGGCTCAGTGATGCTTGGATTCTGTGTGTTCCTGAGAATTTCGACTGTGTAGATGTGTGTTATATCTCTCTGTGATGACTATAAAATGTTTCGGATTGCAAGCAAAAGAATTGGTTTTTTAAGTTGTGCATTGACTGGTTGCTCGATCAATTTAATATCATGACGGGTCTCTGTAGAATAATAAGTGAATGGTGGTACATTTGGCTCTACGTTGATGATGGAGGGTTTCGTTCTGTGTATTACCGTCGATTGTTTCATTCCCTCATAGTCATGATTGTAACCCTCTACAGGTATGATTCTTTTCTCTCCATCCATGAGGTATTCTCTATTGTATGAACAAATGATGGCTCAGTGATGCTTGGATTCTGTGTGTTCCTGAGAATTTCGACTGTGTAGATGTGTGTTATATCTCTCTGTGATGACTATAAAATGTTTCGGATTGCAAGCAAAAGAATTGGTTTTTTAAGTTGTGCATTGACTGGTTGCTCGATCAATTTAATATCATGACGGGTCTCTGTAGAATAATAAGTGAATGGTGGTACATTTGGCTCTACGTTGATGATGGAGGGTTTCGTTCTGTGTATTACCGTCGATTGTTTCATTCCCTCATAGTCATGATTGTAACCCTTACCAAGTCACAGAGGGATTGCCAACAATTGCCGTGTTATTTCTTTGAACCCCGAGTCATGGTCGTTGCCCCATTATTATTGTCCTTTCACCGAAGTATCCCAAGATCCAGTTTTGGGTAGCCCTAACATTAATATATTTATGTATGGTTGTGGGTTGATACAAGTCATATCTCGACATTATGTCAAAAGGATGTTTGCGTCCTCACTGTTGTTCTGTCAAGTTGTTCAACTCTTAAGTAATGGGTAGAGATGTTATATCTCCGTGTTTCTTTTAATAACTTCCATTATTTGATTAAACTTTGTCTCTCCTCTGCAAGTGTTAAACACATCATGTGCACTGGGTTATTATCCGTCTGCCTTTGCTCTCCTCGGGTGTTAATCATTGGTCTCGTCCAAGACTTGGAGTAATAAAAAGATTTTGTGGCTCACCGCAATATCTTTTTCGAAAGGTATTTTGCCTGTGGTTGATAAGTCTCAGAAGATCTTCATCTCTCTATGTTATGGTTAAAAGATGAACACGCCCTTGTTGTCTCCTTGCATTTGATTGTGATAGAGCCCAATTTAATTTACCTTCTGGGTTGTCAAATATTGGTTTATCAGTGAAATGGTTATGGAGGTTTTTCATCGAGTCTTTGTCTTGTCCTTCTATGATAAAATTGGTTGAACAATTACAAATGGAAATAGGTGCTTGCATACATTCAAGAGTTGTCTTATTTCATTATGGTTCCAGTCACTGTGTTTTTACCAACATGGTCTTGATTGCAATTGAAAACACCTGTGTGTTTTTGCTAGGCCCGATCAGGGTTATGGCCAATTTAAAAATGATGCATGTGTGTAATTGGTTATGTTCGCTTCATATATTATATTGGATTACCATACGAGTTACCAATAGTTTTAAAATGAAGTTATATCCACAATGATAAGGCTTGGATTTTATGTTTTGGTTGTCTGTTGTTCCATTGCAAGATCTTTTCGATTAATATGATGAACACTGTGTGTAATCGGGCATATTTTGGAAGTCTGTTCTTTTTAAAAAGGAGACCTTTGTATATTTAAATTGTGCCCAATTGTTAAACAATGAATGTTGATTGTTATTGCGATGCACTATGGACTATAAGGGATGGATGTTGAGCATATTGTTGTACATTTTTTTTATCATTATTTTTTTTTAAAGGACAGAAAAGAAAGAAAGGATCAATGCTTTGTTAAACATGACTGTTGAATGGAAAGGTTGTTTTGTTTATAAGTTATGATTGCACAGACTGTATGAATTGAGAAATTATGGGAAAGTTAATTATTGGTAAAATGAACAATTTGGTATAAAATTGAGAAACAATGAATGTTTATGATTTTTGGATTGATTTTAATACAAAGTTATGATTATTGATTACTTAATTTGTTTTATGAATAATATCCATTAATTTCCTTGTCATTCTCTCACTTTTTCGCACATTACGAATCCCCTCACATTCCGAGATTCAATTTCCACACCCTGTTCTTGAAATTAAATTAAAATTAAATGGAAACTATGTATTACAACAATTAAAGGATGACACAGAGATGGGTCACACTTGATATGATTTTGTTATTATAACACAATTGATTGTTTAAATGATTTGTTGAGTAGTAATCATGTTCTACTCCCTTTCATTTTATCACTTTTCTACTCAATACAACCCCCTCAGATATCCCAGAACCCTTATTCACCCCCGACTCATTGACAAGTATTAAACGATTTTTATGGATTGGATTGCATGGGTCTGATGTGTTGCTAAGCCAAACTTTGTTTCATATTTAAAAATATGTCATGTATGGTTTGTTTAAGAAGCTAGTTGCTAATAAATGTTGCATACAGGATGAGCTTGTTCAGTAGAGGAAGCCATGGCCGAAATAACAGGGGCAGAGGGAATTGGAACAGAGGCCCTAAAAGGTCTATATTTTCGATACATTTTGATGCAAAT
>JASDQU011403696.1:0-15991 GCA_032191745.1 Picea mariana
AACTTGGGGTCTCCAACTTCTCATGGCCATAACTCTCTAACCGTGAGGAATTATGTGACATTCCACATACCACCGAAATTGACATGACAAGAAATATCCATATAGGATATTTTCCCTGACAAATTCACTTTCCTTCATCTCATTATTCCACAATTAAGCATGGGTTCTCTTACTCCACAAAGCGTCTTCCTGTGAGGTCTTTCGCCATAAGGGGACCACTTTGGAGTTCATCCATATTTACTTCTTATCAACCATGACATAACAATAATGAGTCATATTTATATCAAACACTAATGGGTCCATTACCCAAACCTTTTTTCTATGGGTATTTCTTCAAGGGTTGACATCAATGACAACCAACCTTAATCAACATCTCTATTCTTTCAGGTTCTTGAACTTCATTCAAGATCACAGGTTCTGTTAACCTCTTACTCTTTCAGATATACATTTTTTGTGCATGAGGGAAAGGATGCCTACCTCCACCCAATGCATGAGAAGATCCTTCACCTGGTTGCAAACTGGTTGGGGTATCCTCAACTCGTTCATCTGAAGTCTTCAAACTGATCTTCCTTTTATTATTCCTCGAAGAAGTAGGTGGTATTATGCTTGAAGATGATCCTCGTGTTGGTTCATTAGCTTTATCATTCGATTTCTGGGCAGGATAATGAACTTCTATTTTAAACCCTGAATGGTTGAAGAATTGGATGAAGAATTGATCCCATGTCTTCTGTCGTTTCTCTAGCTCTTCTTTATCCAGTACTTTGATTAAACCTTGACGATAGATACCATGCGATGGGGTTCTAGGATTTTATTGAACTTTCATGGCCATTTTATTAAAATCTATCAAGAAGTAATATGGCAAGTTCATCCTTTGTATTCCTGACAAATGAAGGAGGAATCATAAGTGAAAAATGAAAATAATGTAATAACGTCCTTTAAAAGTGATAAAACGTTTGAGCATCAACAAAGATTTCATCCACTCATCAACTATCAAGTTCCAAGGAATACCCTTGGTCCAATTGGCATCTATGTTCTCTGGTTTCAAGAATTGATTGACATCCCCTTCTGTAATTAATTTGTTTTTGAACCAATTTTCACGATCAACAAGGAGATTACATGTTGATGCTATTGAATCCTCTGTGACATGCATAATCAAATAAGAAACCCTAACCCTCTTTCCATCAAAACCTTCAACAAATGCGTGAGCTACAACATAATGATGGCCATCCAATTTGGTGCAAAACATATACCAACCATCCCGGTTGAAGATATGTCTACTATCCTCATATTCTTCCATGATCTTGGGTCCTTTTGGCTCTTTTCTATTCACGTGTCCACTTTTACCCATCCTACTGTCATGACCAGAAGATTAGATTCCTTGCTGTAGGAGTGAAATATGTCTGCTATGTAGATATATAGATGGGATTTGTTGGATATATGGAGGAAATCTAAATTTACCAGTTGCAATTTGAACAAATAAAATGCCATATTAAGAAAACTATTTTTTGAAAAACCCCCTCCGTGTGATGCCTTGGGTAACAGGTACAAACAACTAAAAGTACTACCACCTTTGTATGCTTTGATATGGTTAGGTACTTGTTAACCACATTGAGAATTTAATTCTTCCAGGTAGGATGATCCACGTCCTCAATTTCCCTCCAACCATATGTGTGATGATGAAGTAAGGACAAGTGGAAGTTCTTGTAGCGACCTACATAAATTTTTCCTTTGGCATATTTTGAATGAAAATGACTTGAAAGTCATTATATAACTTAGTAATGATGAGACACATGTTATGACATGAAGTATGTATTCTGATGAAAGGATTTAAAACATTAAATTATGTCACAAGATAGTCCTACAAACATGTGAAAAATTATTCCTTTCCCTTTTTACAAGAGTAAGTATTCCCCATTTCTCTCAACATAATACTATTTTGACCCCCTTGACAAGATTTTGAACCCTTAACAACCTAATGATGAGAATTTATGGCTTATACAAGAAAAAAATAAAAAAAGGAAAAAACAAGAGATAAGAGTTGAGGCTTTGAAGAACATAATAGGTGATAACAGGTATTACATTCCATTCCCTATCAACAATGTGAATATCATGGTTTATTAAAACCACAGGCTCTAATTGTTGATTCAGTGGAAAAGGTGGTTGGCCACCAAAATCCACCTAGATCAATAACATAAATATGCTTGCATATAGACCCCTCTACCTTAGCTTTGGTTCTCATACTTATAGATTCTTGAGGTGATAATAAAAGATTTCATGACACATAAGTCCCAAAAATATGATCCATGCATAGATTTCATGTGAGGCTTTGGAAGTTTTCCAACTTATTGTTTTTCAATGTTCCTCATGATTTTTTTTATTTTTTATTTTTTATTTTTTTATTTTTTTATTTTTTTTATTTCTGAATATTTAAGGGGTGGTCATGGTTTTTGTATTGGAAAATCATGAACAACTGAGTTTGATCATTTTCATAATCAAGTCTTTTGTGAGAAAATTATTCTTGATATGATATTGTATTTTGGTCCCTTACATATATCTTGGGATATGGTGTCAAATAGAAGTGTAACAAATTCCATGTAATGTGTTAGGTCAGAAGAGAAACTAATGGATGGAATACATTACAATAATAACCACTAATGAGTATACTAAGGAGGAGTTTTGTAGCTAAAGAAACTAGGAAGTACATGGAATAAAAAATCAATCAATCACATATAAATCATCCCCAAGGCAGGGATACCCATGCTCAAATATATCAATAAGCATGACCACCAAAATGATACATTGCATATCCATGAAGTATATAGGACCATGGCCATGGAAAAGTACAATATGGATCCATGTCATATAAAATATCATAGACAAAAAAAAATGCAAAGTGGATTTATGTCATAGTATACATTGGGAAGACACTCAACACAAATGAAAGTGCAATATGGTCTTCAAAGTACTCACCAATTAGTGGAACCATCTTGCACAACTCAGGAAAGTATCACTGAAACAGGATGCCCCTAGCCCAAGGTATTCAATCCCAACTCCATGATCGCACGACTCTACATCATGTAAATAACTGAGCTATTGTCAAGCATTGTACAAACCATTTGATTACCAATCATTGATGAAAAATATAAAAATATGTGAGGGGACCCACCAATAATGAATATGGACCCCAATTTACGTAGTACAATATAGAAAGTGTGAATGAATGAGTTTATGTTGAACACTTGAAGGATCGATCAATTAGGGATCAATGATGTTAACCCACTATCAATCATCAGGGAATCTACCACAGACGTCTAGAATCCCTAAATTACTATTAAATTTTTTAAACCTACTTCCTAGATAATGATTTGGTATCAATAGGAAGATATCCTTCGAAAGGAGGGAATTAATTTGTCCCACATCAATTGACACAAAAAAAGAACCAATATGTTTGTAAGAATAAAGAAACTACCAAGTACATACTAACACAGGGATGACTGAGATGAAAGGTAAATAATAATACATAATGGATGACTTAGGATAAAATTTCTCATGAATGTAAAACATGAAAGAATGATGACTTAGGAAACACTAACACTAATAGGATCAACGATACAAAGAAACTATTTTTGAGGCATTGAAGCCTTCTCCATAGTGACTATAAGAATAACTAATCAAAGGAGTACTAGGTCAACTCCTAGGATAATACCAAATCCCAATGGAAAGACAGTGATTGAAATAGGTGCCATGTTCAAGGGTGACAATAACTGACAGCTTCCACTCAAACTAAATCAAACATAGATCAAAATTCTTTTACCCATTTTCTTTTTTTAATGTTTTTTTTGTGACTTTTTCATGTTTTGGTAAGTGAGAAAAAGAAATAAAAGTACAATATAGTGGAGAAAATGAGTGGCTCGATGGAATTACACTACATTAAAAAAAATGGAACAAACCTATGCAAGACAAGTGAAAAAAAGGTGTTGGGAAAGTTATGTCTACTCATAAATGTGTTTTCTCCAAGGGATTAGGTCACAAAAAAAAGAAATAGATGCAAATAACTAATGCAAAAGTGACTACAATGGAGATAAACACGATAAAGTTAATGGAATCATAGTAGTATGAACAAAGACATAAGTGAAAATAAGAAAGTGCAACTATAAATCAACAACAATAATGCGAACCCCTTCAGGACATGGCCATACAAATAAAAGAGAGAAGTGATGCAGACCCCACCCTATCCCAGGGTCTGCATGACCTCCCATTCTAGGATTGTTTAAAATTAGGAGCTGAATCAACTCTCGGGATTCTGCTCAACCCTATGAAATAATTATACACATGTCCTTTTTCTTCTTCCCTACACGAAAATAATAGCTACAAGGATCCTAACATTCCAATGGATTCTTACAAGATACCTAGGGCCAAAACCGCGGGCCAATCTTCAGTTCCCCAAAGAATTCAAGACTTTTTACTCTTCCTGGGTATGGTCTATACAAATCCAGACCCTTCAGGTTCTTTCTCCAAGCCCCTTTATCCTTGAAAACTAAATTCGGGCCCTATCCCCTTTCTTCTGATGGAAACAACATATAACCATGGATTGGGACCGGGCGCCTAACAACTCATGCAAATTTGATGCTCTGGATCTTTAGGATTCAAGAGTTCTAACACCACAACTTATACAAACCCTGAAATCGTGAACTCGTGAATTTCTGAACACGTACATGATCAATAGTCCCCATCAAATGTTGAGATCTATGGCTCATACATCCTTCAAATATTCGGGCTTTGATAGATCAACTTGTTCCATCACTCCAAGCTCCTGAAAAGCCGAACCAGAGGACCAGATCGGGAGGTCCTGGTGTCTCCACAGATCAACGATCAATAGCCATTTCGCAGCTCTGGGGTTCATATCCTTTAACTGCGCTATTATTCCAACCTCTCGAAGTAACGGATCTCCGAATACACACACGACAAATAATCAATGGCTCTCACCTCCCCATTAGCCAATGGCCATGATTCACTCTCGGGCTTCGGGCTTTAGAGCTCTTCACAGCGCACACTTCGTTTACTCATAAACTTTGAACTGGCAGTGTTATCATCTGTCGTCCACGTATCCATTTTCACTCAACGACCAGGATTGGCTTCAACCTTTAGGCCTCTAGGTGTCCTCTCGATTTTGCACTTTATTTCCTCTAAATTACTATAACTCTAGACTCAACGTATTGTTTCCACGTGTCCACTGCTATCAACAGATAGAATATTCTCTGCCCTTCGGGCCTCTGAGATTTCTTAACTCCAAAAAATCTATTTCCTCGAAAGTATTGGACCTCTAGACTCCTAGATCTGCTGACATGTGTATCCCATGCCAACGATCAGGATTCACTTTGTTGTTTGGAGCTTTGAGAGTCTCCACACTTTCCCGACTCTTGACCAATTCCTCCGGAGTACTGAGGCTCTAGAACACAAGACTTACTACCATGTGTCCACTCCATATTGATGACTGGGATGAGTTCTGGCCTTCGTGACTCTAGGAAACTTCCACCCAAGCACTTCACTTCAAAAAATCCTTCGGAGTACTATACCTCCGAACCTCCAGATATGGTGCCACATGTCCTTTCTGACAGATGATCGATATGAGCTCCAACCTTCAGGCCTTCAAAAGCTCTCGATTCCATGGAAATTTCACCTTTGTTCCTTTAGAGTGCCAAGTCTCTGAACCACACCTTATCTTCTTCCACGTGTCCTCTCATTCAAGAGATAATATTAATTCTATGATTCAGAGCTTCGAGAGTTTGTAAAGTCTTGCAGCTATACCTCCAATCTTCCAAATAGCTGGAATCCACAATCTGTTGACGTGTGTCCCTTGTGCCAATGGATATGATGTGCTACAACCTTTGGAGCTTGGGGTGGATTGAACACTCCACACTCCACTTCCTCCAAAATGATAATCTTTCAGACTTCCGTATCCACTGACAGGTGTCCTTCGTAATGGATGGCCCAGATCCCCTCCGGGATTTAGGACTTTAGGTGTCTCATCCCCTCTGCGCGCGAGTATGAAAAACCTCCAGAATTATAGAGTACAAAGGACCTTAGGGTAATTTACTGTGTGACTTACCTATATCTGATGGATACTATAGCTTGCGCTTAGATCTGATGGTTAAGATATTTCCTCCTTCGTGTGTGCTCCTCCTTCTGTTCGGAACAAGATCTAACGGTCCATATCTGTTCTTGCAACCGATCTAGTGGTTTATGTAACTCCTCCTTCGCTGCTGCAACTTTGATCTTCCATCTAAGGAAGGATTTCTTCAATATTTCAAAAGGCTCAACCTTTGAACTTTCTCTATGAGACCGACTGCTGGGCCTTGACTTGCACTGTACCTCTTGAGATTTAAATGATTTAAAATTCTAAGGGGCTCGACCCTTTGAGTCTTTCTCTCTTGTAGGGCTGTCAGTTTGGCCTCTACTTGCATTTTGAAAACACTACTCCTCCCAAGTTTTTACCTTTTAAATAAGTCCTCTTTTCACTCACCTTGTGATTCCCTCACAGTCTAGGACTTAGACTATTTTTTCCATCTGCACTCCTTACACAGGCCTTGATCACACTTGATCTAGATTATTTTCGGCAGGAAATGAGAGCGGAGATATAATAAAGAAATGCGCAGAGATATAGTGTATATTCGATAATATAACAGAAATATATCAGAGATGCAACCATAAACACATAGATATAGTAATACACGATTTCTATTAATGAAAGAAATGCACAGAGACTGTAAAAATACAGAGTGAAAGACTCGCTAGAATGGTGGCTGCTTATCTCTGAGAAGATATGTGACGGCTACTCACATTCGCAAGAAGATGATTACAATGAGGCTCTGAAGGCATTTTTACAATAAATAGGAATGCCAAAAACCATCGACATCCAAAAACCTAATCCTAGGAGATGAAGCACCAAAAGTCATGTGGGCCCCGTTTGGGTAAGTTGGTGCATCAACTTCCCGGGGTCGTAACTTTTGCATGCGATCTCCGTTTTAGGCGTGTGATAGCCCGTTGGAAAGGTGTCATCAAGGAGATTAATTTTGGGGACTCAATTATGCCTTAATATATAATTGAGTTGGGTCAATCCTGAAAAACCTTCATTTAGGCCCTCAAAATGGCCCCGGAAGATAAAACCTGCTAAAAATAGTAAATTGCCAAAATTGCTAGAAAACTGTTTTGAGCTAGTTGGAAAAGGTGGGTGGCCACTGATATCCACTTGGATCAACACTCCCTCCTTAGGAAGAAATGGTCTCCATTGCGTTGATTTCCCAGGGGAGAGGGAAAAACGTTTGTTGAATCTACATCTTGGTGAGCTGCTTGTCTTGCTAGAGACGTCATGCTACTCAGTTTGTGGAAGTCTGTCATGAACCTGTTGAGGTTGAGGCTATTCAAAAAGTCAAGATACATGAGAGGACGGTGTGCAGAAGGAATCTTTTCATTTTTCTACATCCTTGTTGACCTGCTTCTGTTGGATAGAAGGTGTTTGGGGCGAGGCTGTAGTGGTTGCAATGTCCTTCTATTCTCCTTCTGAACAAATTGTGAAGAAGCTAAATTTTGCAGTATGAGATACTACCTTGTGACACATTTTAGGTGGAACAGTAGTCAGAAATACCTTTGGTATTCTGTAGAGATGACCCCCCAGATAAACAATGACACTACGAGGTCGAGACTCATAAACATCATGGCGCTTCCACATATATGGTTGGCCCAAGAGAACATCACATACTTCCAGTGGGGAAACATCACATAATACCTCATCCTTGAAGGGTTGGATGCCGTATGACAATCGACACTGTTGGATGACATGAACATATTGTCCTTGGCGAAGCCACCCGATGTTGTATGGTTGCGGGTGTGGTGTTATCGACAATCCCAACTATTTGACAACCTCTGTTGAGATGAGGTTCTTTTGGTTTCTGCTATCAAAAATAAAATGTAGTGGGGTCCCCTTCACCCACATCTGTGAATGAAAAAAGGTGCTCCCCCTCTTCAGGATCTGTTAGTTCTTCTGGTTGAATTTTTGTAGTCGCGAAAATAACAGTGGGGTCTGCATCAATAATCTGTCCTTTACCAGTATTTTTAGAATCAGATTCTGAATCAGGGTTCAAATCCTTTTCTTTGATCTCAACCACCAATGATTGTTTTGAGCGACATTCATCGGTGTTGTGCCAGGGGATTTTGTGGAAATCACACCATTTTTCGGTGTCCTTCTTTGTCTTCCCGTGACCTTTCTTTTCCTGTGGCTTGGACTGGTTTTCGAGAGATAGTCTATTAATGCTATCTTTGTCGTACTTTGGTTGTTGCAGATTTGTAGACCCGAAATCCCGTTTGTTCTGGTGCTTAAATTTCTTCTCAATTTTAACAACATATCGATAAGAAACACCGAGTGAAGAGATATCCAAAAAATCCATTTTAGTTTGGATGTATCTATGTAGAGCCCCATGGTATTTCAGAACCAAATGTCGTTCGAAGTATTTGATACCCAACTTGGTGTGCAAGGTATGGAAGGTATTGGTGAACTCCGGAACTGCTTGGCCCCTCTCTTACCACAGTGTGGTCCATCTACTGTACTGGTCTTCATAGTTGCCAACAGGATAATACTGTTCCTTTACCACATCCATAAAAAAATCCCAAGTGGGCTCAACCCCATATATTCTAGACTCCTCTATGGAAGTTTGCTCCCAGTTAGTTTCCCACCAATGTTTGACATGAGGGAGAGCTTTAAGGAGTGCGAAGGTGATCTTTTTTTTGTCGGAAAAATTGTGAATAGAGAAATAACCTTCTAGTAGAGTTAATCATTTTTCTAGGGCTTCTGCATCTATCTGTCCTTCAAATACAAGAATATCAAAATTAAATTGTACCTTGAAAGGCGAGGTGCTTCCAAAGTGGCCGCTTGATGAAGATGCGCCTGTTGCTATTGGTAGGCATTGAAGGATGTGGGAAAAATTCTCCATCATTTCGTCCCTCTGTCGTGTGAGAGCTTGCTCAAGCAACAGACTGATAGGATCGTCTACTCTGCCATTTTTCTTTTCTTCCACCATTGAGGGTTTCTTGGGTGTGCGAGAGTGATTGTTCTCAAGAGAGACAAGCTTGAGACCCAACTTGCTATACTCAGACCTCATTGGGGACATGCACTGAAAAAATGATCAAGAACAACCTACTCTGATACCACTGATCCAGATTATTTTCGGCACGAAATGAGAGCAGAGATATAATAAAGAAATGCACAAAGATATCGCGTATATCCAATAATATAACATAAATATATAAGAGATGCAACCATAAAAATAGAGATACAGTCATACATGATTTGTATTAATGAAAGAAATGCACAGAGACTGTAAAAATACAGAGTGAAAGACTCGCTAGAATGGTGGCAGCTTATCTCTGAGAAGAGATGTGACAGCTACTCGCATTCACAAGAAGATGATTACAATGAGGCTATGAAGGAATTTTTACAATAAACAAGAATGCCAAAAACCATCGACATCCAAAAACCTAACCCTAGGAGATGAAGTGCCAAAAGTCATGTGGGCCCCGTTTGAGTAAGTTGGTGCATCAACTTCTCGGGGTCGTAACTTTTGCATATGATCTCTGTTTTAGGCATATGATAGCCCGTTGGAAAGGAGTCATCAAGGAGATTCATTTTTGGGCCTCAATAATAGCTTTATTTTATTGTTGAGATGGGTCAATCCTAAAAAAACTTCATTTAGGCCCTCAAAATGGCCACGGAAGTTAAAACCTGCTAAAAATAGTAAATTGCCAAAATTGCTAGAAAACTGTTTTGAGCTAGTTGGAAAAGGTGGGTGGCCACCGATATCCACCTGGATCAACACTTGCACTATTCATCTTGATATTTAAACTTAATCAATCTCTAAGGGTATTGGCCCTTTTCTCCTCTAATAATGTCTTGTTCCCTTCTGGCACTCAATGCTCATCCTCCCGATATTGACCAACACTTTAGCAATGTATTGGTTTTGTGTACTCAAAAAAATTCACCTCATGAATACTAAATTTTGAGAATTCACTCGTTCTCTCCTTGCAATCTCTGTGCAAACTTGCACTCGAATCTCCTTTGAACTCAAATCTCCTCTGAGTCTTAACCTCCTAGTGTGCCCTCTTGGAAACCGCCTCACAGAACTTGAAATAGATTCTCGTGCATTTCTTGTGCCTGCTTGATGCACTCTTTGCAGATCCTCCCTCCTCAGAGTGTTTAGTAAGTCTGGTAGGCCTTCCCTTCTGAGCTTTAGAATGATCCTAGTGTTCCCACCTGGTACACTCTTCTCTAAAATCGAAACAAAGTTCGAAACACACTCCTTAGGTTGGCTTCACAGAGTCTTTCAATTACTCTGGGGTGCACTCCTTGCACAAGCCTAAGAGCCCAGAACACTCAGAAAAACTGTAGAGATAAATAAATCTCTCCAATTTCTGCAAAGGGAACACATATATGCACTAACAAAATTCATAAACACACAGTAAAACACGTAAATCATTCAAAGACATTCAGAAAAAAAATAAACACACAGAAACCTCATATGCAGGAAAAACTACTTTTGTATTAATCTGAATAGTCTGTACAAAGGTTTTACAAAGGCTTGACTCCAACATAGTCGTCAACACTTTCTCCTCTCTGCTCTCTTCCAACTCTCTAACTCGCATCTAACTAACTAACTGGATTTTCAATACAAGAGATTTTACAAAAGAGGGTCTCCTTGAGCCTTCCCTCCAGCTACCTAGTCACATTAAATTGCATTCAATTATAATCAATGGACATCTAATATGAATTGTAACTAAAACTATCCAATTGTCATCCATTAAAGGAAAATTCACATTCATCCTGTAAAATCACATGGGATCAAATTTCGTTGAGCCTCCAAACATTAATTCTCATTAAATTACATTTTAAATTTTAAATTTTGGGTTCAAAATGAGAAGGCTGACGCCTCACTTCCACTCCTCCAAGTGCATGGATGTGTTGTCTAGATGATGCATATATGAGGTGGAGCGATGCTCCTACATCATTCTCTCGTGTTGGAAAAAATCATGAGCTCCCGCTCATGGCTCCCTTGATGCTGCTGTTGAGATCCTCCAGGGTCCCACACTTTGATGTGGAGATATCCATCTTCTCCTCTTCCTTTCTACTGTTTTTTTTGCTTCTCTGTTGCTGCAATATATTCTCTATTCCACCTCTCTCTATTGCTGATGATATTCTGGGATGAATTCAACATCAACCTCCTAATTCATTCAATTTCCTTGTCGAGCTGGTCCACTGGATGACTCTTCTCATACAGTCTGCTTGATTGCAACTCCTCTTCTCCATATATATCAATGGGTGGATCATCCTGATCTCCCACACCATTTTCATATCCTATGGCATTATGTTTCCACTCCACTGTAGACTCAAATTCTATAACAATATTATTGAGTTTTTTCTCAACTATCTCCCCTGACATATTAACTTATGTCAGTTTTTCTTCTTTCCAGTCATCTCCCTGCGCTGACACAAATTTATCTTTTTCCAGCTGCTCCTCATGATGGAATTCCTCATTCTTCATGATCGCATCCCTCTAGAATTCTTCTTCTATGACTGAATTTCCTAACCAATCCTCCAACAAATTTAGTTCTATCTCCCACTGAGTGAGAATGTTATCTTTATGCTCCTCTTCTTCTCTCATCTCTTGGGTAGATGTCAATGTCTTCTCAAGCTCCTCCTCCATGAAACTTTGCATTGGTTTTCCATCCTTTGCTGCACCTGTAGTACACAATTTTTTAATTTTAAAAATATCTGTCCTTATGGCCTCTTTCTTGGATGCCTCCTACATCACCTGCTTGTGTACAATACTCACACTGGCCTTTGTTGGGCTGCTTAGAAAGAATATCCCAATTCCTCCAATCATCAGAATGCATTTATGATCCTCCTTTGTCATCACTCCTTGCTGATCTGAAATCCTCTCTTAGTTCATGAGACTTTCAGACAGTCTCACCCCCTCTTCCTTTCCCACCCGAAAAGATGAAATTTTTGTCTTGTCCTACTGAAAATCTAGAGATATTCACTCGATATATTCTCATTTCCCTCATGGAAATATACATTTTCATCTCTTCCCTTCTGGAAGTCTATGAGATATTCAAATGATATCTCCTCCTCTTCACTGAGGTTCCTTCCAACCTCTGGTTCACAAATGTAAATCATCTTATCCTTTGTGTCACCGAGGTTTTCAACATGCCTCAACCACCTTCTCAATACTTGCATTTTCCTCCTGGAAATTATCTGTTGGACATGCCACTTTTATTTCTTCTTCAAAGGCCATTTGTACCTCCAAATTCCTCTCTCTTCCTGCTGCATATTCAAAATCAGCCTATCGAGCTCCTCTTGGATCTTATTGAGCTCTTTATCCATATCTTCTTTTCTCACTGGCTGGTGGCCTCCTTGATATTTTTTCTTATGGCCTTCAATAGCCATCTCCTTTTCTGCCTTAAGAATGAAACTGGTTCTTCTCTTTCAGCCCACCTGGATGTCTACTTTTCCTGCTCTGCAACTGAGAGCACAAATGTATTTTTCTTGCAGCCCTCTTGGCTATCTACTGGCTACTGCACACTTGCAACCAATCTTCATAGAGAATCAACACTCTGTATTCTCCTCCTTTTCCTACTGTATACAAGAAAAATTCCACTCTGATACTACTTGATGGTATCAAACTAGAAGACTTTTATGACTATGATGCCACTTGATGTAGACCCCACCCTCTCCTAGGGTCCGCATGAACTCTCGTTCTAGGATCGTTCAAAATTAGGATTTGAATTAGCTCTCGGGCTTTTGCTCAATCCTATGAAATAATTATACACAGGTCATTTTTATTTTTCCCTAGGAGAAAATCATAGCTGCAAGGATCCTAAAACTCTAATGGAGTCTTATAAGAGATCGTGGTCCAAAACCGTGGGGCTAATCCTCAGTGCCCTGAAGAATTCAAGACGTTTTACTCTTCCTGGTTTATGGTCTATACAAATTTGGACCCTTCGGGTGCTTTCTCCAAGCCCCTTTATCCTTGAAAAATAAATTCGAGCCCTAGCCCCTTTCTTCCAGTAGAAACAACATATGACCATGGGCTAGGACTGGGTGCCTAACAACCCATGCAACTTTGACGCTCCATAAGTTCTAACACCACAACTTCTACGAACCCCAAATTCGCGAACTCGTGAATTTCCGAACACCTACAGGATCAACGGTCCTCGTCAAATGTCGAGATATGCAACTCATACATCCTTTGCATACTGAGGCTTCAGAGATCAAATTTTTCCAACACTCCAATCCCCTAGAGAGACGAATCGATGGACCAGATCAGACGGTTTTGGTGTCTCCACAGATCAATGGTCAATAGCCATTTCACAACTCCATATTTGGAGCCCTTAACTAGGGTACTCTACCAACCTCTTGGGGTAACAGACCACCAAATACACACAAGGAAAATAATCAATGGCTCGCACCTCCTCGTTATCCAATGACCACGATCCACTCTGGGGCTCCGGGCTTTAGATCTCTTCACAACACACACTTTGTTTGCTCCTAAACTATGAATTGGCGGGGTTGTGATCTATTGTCCACGTGTCCCTTGTCACTCATTGGATAAGATTGGCTTCAACCTTTAGGCCTCCAGGTGTCCTCCCGACTCTTCACTCTATTTCCTTTGGAGTACCATACCTCCAGACTCAGTGGACCATTTCCACATTTCCACTGCGATCTATAGATAGGATCTTCTCTGCCCTTCGGGCCTTCGAGAGTTATTAACTCCACGTAATCTGTTTCCTCCAGAGTACTGGACCTATGGACTCCTATATCTTCTAACACGTGTCTCACACGCCAATGGTTAGGATTCACTCTGCTGTTCAGAGCTTCGGGAGTCTCCACACTTTGATGACTCTTGACCAATTCCTTCGTAGTACTGAGGCTTTGGACCATAGGACCTACTTCCACGTGTCCACTCCAGATCTACGACTGGGATGATTTTCGACCTTCAGGACTCTAGGAAACTTCCACCCAATCACTTCACCTCAAAAACTCCTCCAGAGTGCTATACCTCCGGACCTCTAGATCTGGCACCAAGTGTCCTTTCTGATGGATGGTCGAGATGAGCTCCGACCTTTAGGAGATCTCGACTCCAGGGCACTTTCAAGTTTGTTCCTCCGTAGTGACAAGTCTTTGAACCACACCTTATATACTACCATGTGTCCTCCCATTCAAGGGACAAGATTAAATCCATGATTTAGAGATTCAAGAGTTTGTAAACTCTTGTAGCTATACCTCCAATCTTTCAAATAACCAGACTCAACAATTTGTTGATGTGTGTCCCCTACGCCAATGGCTAGGATGTGGTATGGCCTTCAAATATTTGGGTGGATTGAACACTCCACACCCTGCTTCCTCCAAAATGATAATCATCCGAACTTCCGGATCCGCTAACAGGTGTCCTTTGCAACAAACGGCCCAGACCCCCTCCGAGCTTTGGGACTTTGGGTATCTCGTCCCCTATGCGCGTGAGTATGATAAACCTCTAAACTTATGGAGTACAAAGAAACTTGGGGTTATTTACCATGTGACTTAACTATATCTGATGATTACTGTAGCTTGTACTTAGATATGATGGTTAGGATATTTCCTCCTTTGTGCACACTCCTCCTTCTGTCCAGGCCAAGATTTAACGATCTAGATCTATTCTTGCAACCGATGCAGTGGTTTTTGTAACTCCTCCTCCATTGTTGCAACTCTAATCTTCCATCCGAGGAAGGATTTATTCGATATTTAAAAAGGCTTGACCTTTGAACTTTCTCTGCGAGACCAACTGTTAGGCCTTGGCTTGCGCTGCACCTCCTGAGCTTTAAATGATTTAAAATTCAAAGGGGCTTGACCCTTTGAGTATTTCTCTCATGTAGGGTTATCTATTTGGCTTCTACTTTCATTTTGAAAATGATAATCCTCTTTATTTTTGACCTTTGAAATAAGTCCTCTTTGCGCTCACCTTGCGCATCCCTCACAGTCTAAGATTTAGATTGTTTTTTCCTTCTGCACTCCTTGCCCAGGCCTTGTTCACACTTGCGCTACTCCTCTTGATCTTTCAAATTACTCAAGTTCTAAGTGTCTTGACCCTTTTCTCCTCTAATAATTTATTGTTCCCTCCTGGAACTCAATGCTTTTCCTCCCAGGCTTGACCAACACTTTAGCAATGTGTTGGTTTTGTGCACTCCATGCACAACTTCACCCCATGAATAATGAATTCTAATAATTCACTCGCACTCTCCTTGTTCTCTCTGTGTAAACTTGCACTCGACTCTCCTCTGAGTCTTAAACTCACAACGTGCCCTCTTGGAAACCTCCTCACAGAACCTGGAATAGATTCTCATGCACTCCTTGTGCCTGCTCAATGCACTCCTTATAGATCCTCCCTCCTCAGAGTGTTTAGTAACTCTGGTAGGCATTCCCTTATGAGCTTTAGAATTATCCTGGTGTGTCCACCTGGCACACTCTTCTCTAAACTCGAAAAAGAGTTCGAAATTCACTCCTTGTGTTGGCTTCACAAAGTATTTAAATTACTTTGGGGTGAACTCCTTAAACAATCCTAAGAGCCCATAACACTTAGAAAAACTACAGAGATAAAGAAATCTTTCCAATTCATGCAAAGGGAACACATATATGCACTAACATCATTCATAAATACACTGTAAAAAACATAAAGCTTTCAAAAACATTTAGAAAATAGATAAACACACATAAACCTCATATGCAGTAAAAAGCACTTTTGTATTAATATGAATAATATGTACGAAGGTTTTACAAATTATGGACTGCAACAGAGTCCTCAACACTTTCTCCTCTCTCCTCTCTTATAACTCTCTAACTCACAACTAACTCACCAAATGAATTTTCAATACAAGAGATTTTACAAAATAGGGTCTCCTTGAGCCTTCT
>JASDQU011403697.1:69053-80375 GCA_032191745.1 Picea mariana
CCATCATTCCTTAACAAATCCCATAACATTCATAAACCAATCTGATTTAAGAAAATGTTCAGATTTCATTTTCTTTCCGAGCTCTTCACTGCTCTGTAATAATTTTCAGGCACTAGCCCCTTTCTCTCAGTCCCCAATCCATGTGATCATGGGCCATGACCAAGCACTAGATCACCAGGTGCTTACTCGGGCCTTCGGCTTCAGAAGATTTCAAAGCACCACACAATAATATCTCGGAGTTCCAAATTACCGAACTCGTGAATTAGGGTGGATCAACCGTCCACGTCTACTCAACATCTGATGACTGACACTTACTATGGAACCTCAAGCATTCGAGTTCCAGAACTTCAGATCTTCGGAGCTTCGGAGGATTTCACATCCGCACATCCAAACCACTAATCTTCGAAACCTTCCATGTCACCTTTGGCGACATCATTACATCACATCAATTAACGTTTTGCAATTGCAGGGGCATGAAATGGTGGTTTGGAGTAACCTACCTTTCATCCCGCAATTCTTCTGACGCTGACACGTAACCCCTCGGTGAAACCGTGATTTGGATTGCGGGACCGCCTTGGAGAATTAACTTTCATGCAACTTGGGTCCCCGCAATGCCTCTTGGTTGTTGATCTTAACGTATCGTGATCAATGCCAGCGTGGGCCCGCCGACCTTCAACTATGTTGCGTAACCTCAGGGCCCACATAGTACAACTGTCACCAGCTAAGGAAGTGACACATGAAATGCCTAGCAAGTTCTATGTCACCCTTGGTGACATCCTCCTGCCTTGCCATGTCTGCTCTTTTGTTTCGAGACTTCGGGTTTTGGAAGTTTGTGCATCAGCATATCTCACTTCTCCCAATCGCCAAAATTTGAAATTACGAGCTTCCATGAGATCTAACGGTAAGGCTTCTCACCAGATCTACGGTGTAGATCCACTTCGAAGCTTCAGGCTTCGACCTTTCTCTTATTTTGCATCAACTTCATCGAAGTCGCGAAGTCCGAAGGGCTTCCATGTTAACCCTTCTACACCTTCTTCAGGTCTGATAGTCGTAAAGGGTTTCCCTTCCTTTTGAATAGATCCTATGGCCCCAACACCACAAGCGTTGTGCTCTCTTTCTCTGTGGCCATATACCATGTATATCATGGTTTTATAATAATGCTACACCTCCTGAGCTCTGTAACATGGTCAAATAACTTCTTGGCACTCATGAACATTCTAAGGCTCGAAATTGGTTCCTCTTAACACAATTTCCACTTGAAACCTTGGGTCCAATGACCATTTATCCATCCCATCTAGGCTAAGTGTTGAAACCATGGCTCTGATACCATATTGTAACATCCCCGACCATCCACGGGCTGGGTAACACTACTACTGCATAATATACACCTATATAATATATGCATTTTGATGATTTTAAAACACATAACACCGTAATCACAAAATTACGTACCATATGGAAGGAATGGAGCTAACAGTAATTCATATACACAATAGAATACATGATAACATTCAAGCATTACAGACATGCATAACATATAAATTAAGCACATAAATGATACTTATCTTTTAAAAGGGAGTAACTCCACCAACTACATGTAGACCTTCCATGAACCTCTCAGCCTTAGACCATGCTGCTCATAACGCTCAGCAGTGGGTCACCCGCGAGCTAGGACTAAGCTCCACCTAGGGCAAGGGAATCCTAGACTAGGTTGAGGATACAGGAAAACTGCACAGTGCAACTGGAAGGATTCTCTCCAAGAGCCTTCTTACACCCACTACTCACGAACTCTCATTCCCCACATGCTTGTTCCACCCGAGAGTATACACCTTCACTGTCACACAGTCCATCAGTTGCTTCACCTCCCTCTCAGGGTCTCGACAACAGGATAGATCAAGAATTCTCAGAGCTCTGTAGCTGGTGCTGGACTCTCTCTGGGAGAAAATCACTTCCCAACAAACTCTCTCACCTGGAGAGAGCTGCTCATAGGCCTCACAACCTGCCTCTTCTACCACGAGCCTAACAACCTTCTTCTTCAACCACTTTCGACTCAGTTTCAGCAAGGTACGGGTGGCAACAATGGTAACTGGTCAAAACAACTCAGGAAAACAGAAGGCAGTGACCCGAATGGTCCAGGTACGAACTCGACTCTGCAAGAGAGGATATGTTGGGTTCAAGGATGACACAGGTTAGCTTTAGGATTATAGTTTTCAGAGGTGCGTGGTTATGCATAGGTCAAAACGTAGAGGCCAGACGGAAATCACAGGAATTGGGAATGGCAAGCGAACTCAGGCGGAGGATGGAAGAATGACCAGGGAACCACCAACACAATTGACTCTTCATATTTTAACTATATGTGCCCAGGTCGACACTTGTCTTCCTGGAGTTGCATGCATTCCCTTTTGCACATGTTGCCTCGCCCAGGACTTAGGATAAAAACATGTCTTTCACACAACTTTGGAATAATAATAAATTATTATTCTCAAGGACTTAAGCCCCTAAGATTAGCCCCTCTTTCCAACCTTTCATCCCCCTTTTCCTTACCCACCCTGTGGAATCTTAGTCCCCCATCACTCTTTCTTTGTGTCATTCTGCACACAACGATGTTTAATCTTTATTAATGTTCTGCATAATTACATATACAAAAACAGGCTCCTGACCTTTAACACTTAGGCTCTCTAGTCTAATAAACACATAAGCCCACCAACTTATCAACACTCGGCTCACCAGCCTAAAAAACATGTTTACAATTCAGAAATACAACTAGGGCTCGTCCTTGGGGATATCACATTTATTCTCTTCATCCATATTATGGACATTGAAATACACTTCTAAATATTGCAACCAATGATTCAATTTAATAGAATCAATATCACCTTGGTAGGGCTTGAAGTCCACTTTCATTTCCATTTTAAACAAAGGTTGTGAAGGAGTGATGGCATTATAACTTGGTTTCTCTTTTGGGGGCTCTTTTTTCAATTCCTTTTTGGGTCTTCACTATCTCCTGGTTTCTCATCTAATCCAAATTCTAATTTAGAGCCACCAACCTCCCTAAGACATCAAAACTTATTTGTTAAATCCACCATCATGAGGGCCATGTTGCGAGAGATATCAATGCCTTTCTCTTCTAGTCTCACAAATCTTTGTTTTGCTTCATCCCAAGGGTTGTTGTGAAAGTACTCATTCCCCATGGCCATGGTTTTGAGAATTCCTTATTAAACCAATTCCTAGATCCTGCAACTTTCCACAAATACCCCCAAAAAAACTTTTCTAATACCAATATGATTTATAAATAACCATGGATATTCCACTAGCCATGGTTTTGAGAATTCCTTATTAAGCCAATTCCTAGATCCTGCAACTTTCCACAAATACCCCAAAGAAAAATTATCTAATACCAATATGATTTATAAATAGCCATGGATATTCCACTGGAACATCTTGTCACAACATATCTTTTATTATATGGAATCTTTTAATATGTAGGTTTATTTCCTTAGATCTCAAATTTGTTATCACTAGCTTATTGCTCAAATTATGAAAATAACTTAAATATGAAAATGAAATAACAAGCAAATGAACACACCATACACACAAATGAGCACAAGATTTACCCTGGGAAACATGATACCGGGGAAAACCGAGCTAGAAGGTGAGGCCTATTCTTTTCTCTTTTTTCTTCATTTACCAAAATGCAAATACAAAGAAAGGGGCACTCACTATAGAGTTGTCTTTGACACTATGTCCTAAATGGCCACTACAAAATATTCTTCCTCCTCCATTTTTATTTCAAATTCCACTCCTAGATTCTCTTCTCAACTACGAAACAACTACCATGCTAAAAGAATGGAACCCCCTCTCCTCCTAGCGGCCCAATGCTTAACATAGCCTGATCATCATCTAGGGTTAGGATTTTTGCATCCTCAACCCTCATTTAGCATTACGTTTTGGACCTTATAGGATATTCTTGAAAATACACACGTGACTAGCCCCACATGTGTGAATAATGTGGGCTGATATGGCATCCACTCAGTACCATGGTGGTCAACAAGGTAGGTCAACTTATGGGAGGCATAACATCCACATACGAACTCCGATTGAGGTAATTTTCACACTATTGGAAAACTCTCAGTGTGTAGAACATCATCAAGGGGTTGTGGGCTATAATTGTAAAGTTTTTACCCCCAAAAAATAGTTATGTAAGGTTTCAGACCCCAAATTTCCAAACTTGGATTTACAATTAAAATGGGCCCTGCAAGCCAATTCCTCAAAATTTTCCACCCAGAAAGAATCAAGATAGATGAAAAAATATATAATGATCCATTCCATATCAAAGAGGTATATTATAAACCCTAAACCCTTATTAGTCCCTGCCGAGGAACTATAGCAATGAGTCTGGAATTAACTCACTATTAGTTCACCTATTGACTTCATTTTTTCTCACATTTCCAAGGTCGAACATAGGGAATTCTTAATAAAAATTATATTGAAATTAAAATAAATTCAAAACTAATATTTTTTCCTCCCTATTGGATTTCAAATTCAATCCCTTATTGTGGAGGTGGCAACGTACATTAATTTTTTCATTAAATGCAATCTATAAAGAACTATAGTCGATGATGGTTGTTGCAATCGATGCATGTCCAATTTTTCTAGTCGATGATAGTTGTTGCAGTCGATGCATGTTTCGTGGCGATCTGCATGCACATGCCTCATGAATGGATTTCCATTGGACCTGCAACCTACACCTTCCAGCGAGCTTTGCAATGAGCATTGCATTGCTACCACAACTGCTACACCATATTCTTCCACTTCCTTGAGCAATCTTCTTCTTCTTGTTGTTGTTGTCTGGAAGCGAAGGTTTTCCTACCAGAAGGTCGATACCAGAAGGTCAAGATCTGTGTTGGGATGGTATCCAAAGAATTAGGGTAAGAACACCATGTTAACAAAAACATATTAAGGAGGACACTAGTTTACCTTAGTATGCTTGAATTCTTCAACAATTTTCGTACTCAGGGCGATCAAACCCAGTGATCCCAAGAACAAGAAAAATCCCAGACGTGTTGTCTGCATACGATTCATCGTCGGCATGGGAATGTAAATTAATCAGTGAATCTACAATATTGATATCACTTGGGATTATTCTGCATTCTCTGTAATCTCCATCAATGTAGAGAAATTTCTTTACAGATAAACCCTCACTCAATCGTTGTTCATTGGTTTGTGATAGATACATAGAGTCTTTATTTCTGAGTGTGTGCCAAGCTTGCACAAAGAATGTTGGATGAATCAATACAAAATTTCTTCCTTTGTTTTTCCCACAACCACTCATATTTGATCACCTACCATATTTACCCCTGAGTCTTTGGGATGTTTTCTTTGAGCATACTTCATCTCTAATGTTGTTATGTTGATTTAGTTAATTATGGTTGCACGAATGTGGTAAAGGAGAACTAACGATATGTGAAGTAGCGTCAGCGGTTGAAATTCCATACCTACTCACCAAAGTGTCAAGGTTTTTTTTCCAAGCGTTGGTGGTGTGGGCCTCCTTCGTTCATGTACTCTCTATCTATTCTTTCAAAAATAAAATATAAATAAAGTCTCAGATATGTTTGATGGATTCTTCCTTCACTATAAATTTTGTAAATGTTGAATTGTTTACCATTCACCTAACATTTCTTAAAAAAGTGTGGCCATTATAGCCCAATTCTCTTTAAATTTTGAATTAAATTCACATGTTGAATGTAATGGGCATCATAAAATTCACAGGGTCCAGTGATTCTGGCTTGATTTTCTTCAAAAGGAAAATAGTTTGACCTTATTTCACCCTGTTCAATACGTGTTTTAAGACCAAAGGGTCCATCCATTCAAGTTGGATTTTGTTCATAATTTTTCATCAAAATGAACAATTTCACCAATGTTTGAAGGTTAATATCATGAATTTCATGAATAACATGATGTTTGAAGGTTAATATCATGAATTTCAATAGCCAAATCAAGAATAATTCATACATACCATCACCCAAGAGAACAAGTTTGAAGGTAGGAGGCCCCGCCTTCGTGTTCATGTCTCAGCAAATCCTAGCCTTCGACCCTATAAAATCCATTACCCTGCACAAAAATTGGTAGAAAATTTTGGGAATTCGTAGCGGTATAATGGATAGCATGTTGTTGTTCAATTTGGATCTCACATTTTTCCTAGTTTCAAGGGGCTTAATGAGACTACCACGATAGTCAGTTGGTTGTGTTTCTCGAGATGTTAAGGAAAGAGATCATATTCAGATTTAAATAAACAATAACTAATTCAAGTGATATATATATATAGGAAAGAGATCATGTTCAGATTTAGATCATTCTTCCTTGCTTGAGAAGAATAGTCCAAAATTTCACTAAGTGGGACACATCCACTGATTCACTCGTTGGATTTTTTTAGAGTGCTTCAGTACCACAAAATTATTGATGTGGTGCACAAGCCTTGGTCATTGTTTTGTGCAATGGTGAATTCCATATATAAACACCGTTGAAAACACTTGCAAAATATTGGAGACGTGACATAGCAAAAAGAAAAAGTTGTATGCATCTAATAAAGCTATCTTAAGAGACCTTGGTATGGTAAAGTGTTTTATGAGGTACTGTGAGCATAATTGTCCTTTACTTATTATGAATGTACTGTGTTTTTATGGAGTATTGTGAACATAATTGTCCTTCTTGATTTACAAATGCATTGTGTCTTTATATATTTTCAATTTCAAACTTGTGCAACAGGGACTAAGCTACTATGCAACCCTTGTTTTTTTTTCTAATTTGGGATTTAATTTCTTAAACCCTATGGTAAAATCTATCCCACATAACCAATCCCAAATATAAACCCTCACATCAATCTCAAATCCAAATCCTAAATCTCAAATAAAATCTACAAATTTAAAAAAATGGGGGTAAATGAGAAACAATCTTAGCTTTTTTTTTGTGAGAACCCAATCGATTCAATGAAGGCCTCTCGAATATCCCTTGGATGCTCTTTCCAATTTCCCCACAAACCACTTCCAACTCCAAAAATCTCTACCACACAAGATCAAGAGAAAATGAAATGAAAGTGAACACTTTTTTTTTTTCACTTTATTTCCAACATGTAGAGACGACATGAACAAAAAAGACAATTTTGTATCATTTTTTTTTTCCAAAACGATGGGTTTTTTGTTTCATGTTTGCATTAGTGTTTAAAAAAATTGTGAGACACGACTATGATGCTAAGAAGCACATATTTGACACTAATATTAATTCTAAATGATCTATTTGATGCACTTGTAATGCACGATGACACTAAATAAGACACTAGATGATGAAAATACAATACATATTATCTCAATCCCTTTTCAAGTGCCTTCTTTAGCAACATCATGTGACACAAACATGACATAAAACTCGACCCAAGAAATCAATGTGCACTAGAGAGCACACTATTCATAGAGCATTTACAAGGCATTTGTGATGCACATCTATGATACTGGAGCCCTATATTTTGGTAGTGTTATTATTTAGGAGGGAATGGAGTTGGGTTTAATCCCTTTGGCCTAGATAATCTCTTCATAAAAAATGACTTTGAAAAATCTTATGATTGAGTGGAGTGGCCTTTGATCTTGGCCATGCTAAAGGCTTTGAGGTTTGACTCCTTCATCATTAATGTTGTTGAAACTTTGTTTGTTGAAGCATCTATTTTCATTTTAGATCTATCTAATAGAAGCATATAAGTTATTTGTATAGATAAAGCGAGAGTCTAATGCCTAGATGGTTTGAAGGGAAGGGGTAGTCCTAGATGCAACTCTAATTCATATCTTCAAAAAAAAAATTCCATTCCCTTTGTCTTACAAGCTAAGCCTAAATAGATTTAGGATGTGTTCATTTAGATAGTTTAAAAGAGAATTTTAAAATGGATTATTAAACCTCTAACCTTAGTTACTACATTTCCAAATTTGCGCTAAAGTCCTGACGACAACTTCCCATGTATATTATTTTTCATGCTAGGTTCCCTCCATGAAGGTATCTTAGAAGTTAGAAAAAGGCCTACATAGTTTCCTATGTGTCAACAACTCTAGTGGTAAAGGATTTCATAGAGTTAATTAGGAGCGATGTTGTACCCCAAAAGATTGGGAAGGTATGGGGATTCTAAAAATCTACATATAAGCCAAGCTCTTTGTGTTGAATACACGATTTGAGTTTTAGAAAGAAAATAACATTTGACCATTATATTTTTCCTCTAAAAAAGAATAAGTTTCATACATGGTTTTTAAGTTAACATAGTAGTACGTAAAAAAGATTATTTATGTTAAATATTAAGTTAATATTAATTTATAGAAGGTGTACATAGTATTGTTTTTTTTTTAAATGAAAGATAATTTTCACTAAAATAAATTCATAATATCATTATGGGATGTTTTTAATTGAGAATAGTGAAATGAAGTTTTTCTGAGGTTTCATGGGCTTCCCATCAGGCCTATCATTTTACCTCTTGTTGGGCACTATGTTTGGGTACTTTCAAACTATTTTTCTCATTGTTTTAGGACAACCTTCTCGCTGTCCAAAACAACCCATTGAATTTGAACTTTTCCCTCTCAAAATCTTCCCACAAATCTTTGGTTTGATGGTCTTTAATGCCTCTTGTTATAAGGATTAATTATGGATGGTTTTGTTGTCCAAGTTAGCCTTCAATAACATGCATTAAACATCAAACACACATCTAGGATGTTTACAACCCTACAAATGAAAATACTAAGCAAACATGACAAATGAACACATGTAGTTTTTGGTCAACATGACCCTCGAAAAACCCCCATGGGGAAAACTATTAAGAGAGATAGATAGATATATGGAGATCTGAAAGCAAATGCTACAATGAGAAACTGAACCAAAGGAACCTGATACAAAGTGTAAGCTTATCCCAAGCTAGACAATGGAGTTCCCTTGATATTAGCGCCCTTTTCCTTGTTTTGCACACCCTTTGCCTTGGTGCACACTATGCCTTGGCCTTTGCGCCCTTCCCTTGTTATTTTCCCTTTTTTTTAGTCTTTGGATGAAGTATATGTCCTTGCGATGGATAAATGTGCCCCCAACTCTTTTCTGCGCCCTTCCTCCATCCTTGGTGTGCCCCCAACCTTGGAGCGCCCTCTTTTTACAAGCTTGATGCACACTAAGCTCTAGTGTGCCCCCTCTCAAGCTTGTGTGCAAGTTTACACACACACACACCTCCTTCAGACCCTTGTTCCCTTCCCTTTGGCTTCACACCAATGAATTCCCTTCCTTGCTTGTAGTGCACCCTACCTCAAGAAAGAACCTTCTCCATGCCTTGCACCCTTCTATGCTCAAGAGTGCATGCTCAAACCCTTGTGCGCCCTCCTCTCCTCAAGAATGCACCCAAGTGTTCTCCAAACCCTCACTCCTCTCTTCCTCTTCACTCCTCTTCTCCTCACCCAATTCTCTCAAGTGATCAAGTGGATAATGAATCTTTTCCTTACCATTTTTCCTCCTTTATCCTTCCTTAGGCCAAACTTCCTTTTGTTCCTGAAATTCTTGAATCTTGTTGTGAAGGCTTGATCATCGTACTTCTTTTGGGGTTTCTCTTGCCGAAGAAAAGGAACCTACAAAGAAGACTAAGCAAAATTTCAGGGACACACGAAGCATCAGTTGCCGAAGAAAAGGAACCTACAAAGAAGACTAAGCAGGATGAAAGAGACTTCTTCTTCTGAAGGTAACAATACTCTTCTTAATTCTTGTACATATCTTGTTTGCATCATCTCTATACATATCTTGTATATCTATCTCTTGGAAGATAATGTTTTCCAAGAAGAACTATACCTACAGAAGAACAACAAGATAAGGATTGATATCATTAGATAATACATGAAAGGATGAAATACGCCGAATCAATCATGAAGAAACTTAGAAGAAGCAAAGACAGAAAGAAGTCAGAGAAAGACTTATAACGTTTTGTAGAAGACAACAAGACAGAAGCATGGACTCTGTTAGACAGAGAGAGACAAATATATATTGCAGAAGACAAAAAGGATGCAGATGGAAGCATGGACTCTTTTAGACGGAGGGAGCCGATTATATGCACTCATACATGAAGCAAGGATTAGGAGGGAGCTAATCCTATGATCCATTAAAATTGATGAAGTATGGTAGCAGCCATGAAAGACAGTACGTGTTCAGTTCAACTGCAGAAGAAGACCTCTTCGAAGAAAAGCCTTAAAGTATCCCTGGTTGTCCATCTAGATCCGTGATCCTATGATAAAATAAAGAAGTGAAATCTTTAGGGCATGGAATCTATAAGAAACTCCATGGACCCAAGAGCTAAAGGAAAAACATGAGAAAGAACATGAAGATTCCAAGAAACGAGAGAAGCCATAACAACCAGTCATTATATCNGGAGTTCTACATCAGATAAATGCAAAGAATGTTCTCTAGAGCAATTGAGCAAAGAGCATATGAAGAGCAATCTCAAGACTTTGAGGCATACCAGAAACAAACCCTTGTATGGAGATAGAAGAAGACAACTTGGTGGAGAACCTCCAGTGCACAGTAGAAGCGTATTGAAGATTTCCTATAACAAGATATTGTATCAAGATGATTACTCAGTAGATTAGATCTCATGATGAAAGAAGAAGCGCCACATGGATATATTCCAGTTTTCCAACAATGATATACTCTATTGATCAAAGCTACATGAAGCCTTCATAGAAAACCAATGTTCCAGACCAAATTACATTTGAAATCAAGCATTACATTATTCGTGATGAAGTCCAGAAAGGAGAAAGTGGTTGTCCAATACATATCTCCACAGATGAGCAGATAAGCAAACATTTTGGTAAAGCTTCTATCCAAGATGAAAGAGTTTGCGTACTCAAGCTGGAGCTCGTGGAGACAACTTCCTTATTCAAAAAGGAAGAGATGAATCCTAGGTTGGGAGGGAGCACTGATGTATTATTGATTGATGGACAGTCATTTTTCAGTTCGAAGAATGGTCCAGGATGAGAAAATTCTTTCCTGTTCGGAAAGTGGATTGAGATTTCTGACGAACAACAATTTCCCATTGTGGTTAACATGGGAAACGGTCCAGATTGTTGATGTACCATAGACAACAAATTCCCATTGTGGTTAACATGGGGAGTGGTCTAGGGCAGTCTCTCTTCTTGAGGGTTAATCAAGAAGACTGGCCCGCCTCGTCGGACAATGATTTCTCATTGTGGTTAACATGAGGAATGGTCCGTTTTCGAGGTTGGTACAGGACAATCTTTTCCTCTTGTGGTTAACAGAGGAAATGGTTCG
>JASDQU011403698.1:14223-28438 GCA_032191745.1 Picea mariana
TCACGGTCTACTGACAAGTATCTCCCAACAATCAATGAACCAAATTCTCCTCCTGGTGATGAACGGTCTCAAATTACTTCGAGACTTCATAAATTTGGTAAGTTCTCTCTCCTGCGTGCAGAAAGCATTAAGGCTTGCGCACCTTGACTTGATCCAATGGTTATTGGTTCTCTATATCAGTGATCCAACAACCATTGTCTCTCTTCCTCCTGAGCTTTCTCGCCTTCTACTCCTTTGAGTCCTTAAAGAGTCACTTCGAAAGTTAGCCGAATTGTGGATCTGTGCACTCCTTGCATATCTTCTGAAGTCTGAATCTTCAAACTCTCATCGTTGCTTTCATGTTTGCCATTGTTTTTGTTGTTCTTGTCATCAATGACAAGCACACTCTTCCTATAAAACATGCCAACAAGAATGTGTATTTGCTATTGTATATTAGGAATATTAATGTAGTAATCAAATTTATAGAATCTCACTTTGTTGTTGAGTAGTTATGGATGTCATGATAATTATAGCATGAGAAATTACACAAGAATGTACTATATTATGTTCATCATTATGAGAGAGACAGAAAGATATGAATAGGATAGTCATACAAGAGTTGTTGTGTGACTTAATATATGTATGATAGCTAAGTTATATATATACATATATGTTTTCCAAATGTTTATATATATTTTTTGTTGTGTAAATATAATTTTTAACAAATTCTCAATATGTGGAAATAATCACATTAAAAAATATAATGTATTGTTACAATCAACGAGTTGTTCGAAGGTCTAAGAAAGTATGATAATGCTTACCAGTCATCTGGTGAGAATCTAAGTCAAATGATAGATACTCATGAAACACTCAACCAAGAGGAGAATTACAAACACCTTATTCTAAGAAAATGAAACAGTTAGGCTACCTCAAAGGTGAATTCAAAAATAAAAAACCCTCTACATTTGGTGGAGACTCCAAAACAGGTGAAGAAGCTAAATCTTGGTTACTAGATATCAAAAAAATACTTTTAGATTTATAATTATTCTAGCTATATGAAAGCTAGAATGGTCATTTATAACTTAAAAGGGAAGGATGGCATCTCTATGAAAGATCTAAAATTAGCAAAAGGATTAAAGGATAAAATAATGGAGTTGTCTAACACAATCTTATAAAGACAAAATTGAATTTGGCAATCCTAAAGCAATGAATATGGCAAAAGGATTTCAAAGAAATTATCATCTATCTAACACGCAACAAGTTCAAGGAGGGAACACACCAAGTTAATTTGGGATTTAAGAAGATTGTAGATAGTCTTAGAGAACCATTGAAATGTTGGGAGTGTGGAGAACCACATTTGCAAAGAAACTATCTGCGTTTAAATCCAACAAGTAGGCTACAGTTCAAATCTACAAGAAGCTACCATAATTGGAGATATGGCAAATTACATACACAGAATTAATGTTTCCTTGGAAGAACGACAATCTTATCATCAATCCATGGTAGTATAAATTAAAGGTAAGATACAAAAAAAGAAAGTCTCTAATCTAATAGACACAGGGGAAATTTAATTTAAATAACCCCATCTTTAGTAGAGCACAGTAAGATGAAATAGGTAAAACACAATAAGTCTTGGTTAGTACAATTGGCCACTGGTACAAAAAGAAAGGTGTAAGAATATATTTCTAATTGTGACACAGGAATAAATGATCAGAATAATTTGGTTAACTTAAATGTGTTACCCTTAGAATCACATGACATTCTTATTTGTATGGATTGGTTGGAATAACACAATGTTCCACTAAATTGTTACAAAAAATCATTTGTTTATCAAGATGAAAATAATGTAAAGAGAAGAGTTTAGGGGCTAAGAAAATCGATCTCGGTAAGAGAGTTATGATCCATGCAACTTAAGAAATGGATAAGAAAACGATGTCAATTGTATGCAATTCAAGTAATGAATATACAATATGAGGATGGAAAACCAAAATTAGAGGACTATGAGGTTTTAAGATTTTTTAAATATGTATTCATTGATGACAGAATTACATAAAAGAAGAGACATAGACATTTCTATTGATTTAATACTAGGACACCAAGAGCTGCCCCTGTATCGAAAGAACCATACAAAATGAGTATTCTTGAGTTAATAGAGGTAAAAATGCAAATACATGAATTACTAGACAAATGATATATCATACCCAATGCATCACCTTGGGGATCACAACGTTATTTGTCAAGAAAAAGGATGGAACATTCTGACTATGTATTGATTATCGATAATTAAATAAAATGAAAATAAAGAATAAGTACCCTTTACCGAGAATTAATGATCTATTTCATCAAGTGGGAGAAGCGAAAACATTTTCTAAGATCGACATAAGATCTGGTTATCACCAAATTAGAGTTAAACATGAAGACATCATTAAAATAATGTTTCGAACACAATACAAACATTATGAATCCATGTTAATCCCTTTCAAACTCACAAACGCACCAACCACTTTCATGTGCCTAATGAAAAGTTTATTCAATGATTATCTAGATAATTTTGTTTTGATTTTTATTCACGATATTCTGATTTATTCAAAGGAAAAAAAATAACATGAAGGTCACCTAAAAATAGTTCTACAAAGATTGAATGAACATCAAATTTATGATAAATTTAGAAAATGTGACTTTTACGAGAAAGAGATACAATACTTGGGACATATTATTCCATAGGATCGAATAACAATGGACCCCAAAAAAATAAAGACAATTGTAGAATGGCCTAGGCCCACGAATTTAGCAAGATATGATCATTTATGGGTATAACATGATATTGCAGAAGTTTCATTAATAATTTTTTGAAATTTTTTTTTTCTATTACATCTTTACAGAAAAAGAGAATAAAGTTCGTATGGTCTCAAAAGTGTCATGAAAGTTTTGATCAATTAAAGGAATTCTTAACTATTGCACTAATCCTTAAAGTCACCAACCCTTATAAAGATTTCACTATTTGTATAGATTCTAGTAAGGAAGGGTTAGGGAGAGTCTTATCACAAGAAGGGCATGTGATTGCTTTTGAATAACAAAAATTAAAGGATCATGAATGCAACTATGTGACGCATGACTTAGAATCATCTTCTCTGATTCATGCATTAAAAATACGGCATCATTATTTAATAGAAAGGAAGTTCCTAACTCTAACTCATAATAGTGGTGTAAAGTACTTGTTAAATCAACAAGGATTAAATGCATGCCAGACAAGGTGGCTAGCATTTTTAAGCGAATTGACTTTCAAATCAAACATATTAAAGGCAAGGAAAATAAAGTTGCAAATGCACATAGAAGAAGGACATGTGACATTTATGAAATAGTTCTGAATAAAGTTGATAATTACCTTGGTGAAAAAATCAAATCTACAGGTACAAGAGATGAGGAGTATATGTAAAAATAAAGGAAAAATTTATGTTGGGTGAAGAAGAAATAAATAGGATCTATTTCAGAATCGACCAAGAAGGAATTATGAAATTTAAGAACATAATATATATACCTAGTTAAACGGATTTAAAATTGTTCATATTTAATGAAATCCATAGAAAATCCTTATTCAGTCCATCTTGGATATCATAAAATGATTTCAGCACTAAGAAAACAATTTTATTGGCCTAATATGAAAATCGATACACCTGATTACTTGGAAAAATATTTAGAATGTCAATAGGTGAAGGTGGAACATCAACATCCTGCAGGTTTATTTCATCCCTTCCCTATACCAGAATGGAAATGGGAGGTAATATCAATGGATTTTATCACAGGTTTACCAAAAACTCAAAACCAAAATGACTCAATTATGGTAGTAGCGGATAAGTTAAGTAAATATGCATATTTTATACCTGTAAAGTCTACTTACAAAGTTGTTCATATGGTATAAATTTTTATGAAAGATATTTTTAGATCATATGGAATACCAAAGAAAGTAATTTCTGATAGAGATGCTAAGTTTACTTCAAGTTTTTGGAAGGCATTATCTACAAGTCTTGAAACACCGTTGAACTTTAGTACGAGTTACCATCTCGAGACAGATGGAAAAAACAAATGTACTAACCATATTATTGAAGAAATTCATCAAATGTATGTAATGGATAAACCAACAAAACGGGAAGACTACTTACCTTTAGTAGAATTCACATACAATAACGACTATCAATCCTTAGCCAAAATGAGTCCATTAGAAAACCTTTATGGAAGGAAATGTACGACTCCTACGAGTTGGGATAATCTAGTACATAGAATCATGTTTGGTTGAGATATGCTACATGAAATGGAATCAACGGTTAAAATACTCAACAAAATTTATTGGAGGCACAGGACCAACTGTAACATCTCACTCTTACGTGCAGATTATATGACTTGTTCTTTGAGAACACTTTCATACAAGTGATTCGGTTCAATATATGCTTGTATGTTTTGCTTATGGATTTTGATGATGATGTTGTGGATTATTATATTATGGTTTTTGATATCTATGTATAGACATGTGCTATTGACGAGTTTCTCTTGAGTGTGCAGAACACTTGAAAGACTGAGGATATCTATGGAATCAATGGACCTCCTTGGACTCTGGATCGAGTCACAAAGTGGACTATATATGGTTTGGGTAAATTTATATTTTTTCATATGTGACATATGATCGTGTATATTATGGCATTGTTTATGGATCGTTGGCACTGTTTTGTTTATGGATGCAGGCTTAAGATTTATTGCTAATCATAGTCACATAAGGAGTAAAGGGGCCATGAAAAACAACCATATATTAAGGGAGAGGTGTGAAATTATCCCTACCACAACCTACTAACACTCTCATCGTGGCTTGAATTCTAGGTGAATTATTACCTAGTTCGAGAGATCCACGATGTCGTGAGGGTAGGCTGAGATAGTCGCTCATGAAGATTCTAAGGGGCACGCAATAAGGCATGGACCTTATTCCTTAGAGAAATTTGTTCTCTCACAAGGTCTCCCGATGAAGTATTGAATCCAAGAGTTGGACAACTACCAAATCAGTCAAAGTAAAGTGGCACCCTTGGAGGACGTAGTGCGTCTTGAAGGGCACGTCGCATAATTGAAATTTGAAACAAATGCGAGTAGCACCCTTGGAGAATGTAGTGCATCTTGAAGGGCACGTCGCATAATTGAAATTTGAAACAAAGGAGAATGGCACCCTTGAATCATAGAGTGTGTATTGAAGGTCACGTCGTGGTATTTAAAAAAGACGAGACGAGTCAATGAATCTAGGTGGCCTAGAAAACTAAGCAAATGTTAAACCTTGTAAAATCTTGAAAATTGTTGAATTAGTTAATTGATTAATTAATTATAGTCTGGATTTATTAATCATAGTCCCTAATGGTCTAAGATTTTTCAATTAAAAATATAACTAAGCCTAAGTCTAGGTTAATGGGAGGACAAAAACAAATTTTATAAAATAACTAATGAGTGGTGAATTAAATCAATGAAAATAAAATAAATCTAAAGAGTAATTCTATACACATATGTGAATAAAATACAAAAATAGAAATTAACGTAAGAAGGGAATAAATCATTAAAGAATGTGTAAGCATGGAAGGGTATCTAGATTCTAGTCTAACTAGGAGATGTTCCCTATTTTAACTCAACTCCATTTTAAAAAGGTGTCAATCATAAATGGGAAATAGAGGGAATAAAGGGACAACTAGGAGTAATTTTAGGAGCGCTTTCAGGGTAGGTGAGGGAGTTTAACATTTAATTAAACTAAAAAAGTGAATTTATTGGTGCAACTAAGGGAATGGATGACAAGTGTACGGGGGGACTAATTCCTAGTCAACTTTTATTAAAACAAATTAAACATGCAAATGACAAGTGGTCAGTAAGAAAAACTCTATAAAAGTAATGGTTGAGAATAGGAATGGATCATCACTGACATTCGTAAAGTTATGTTGTTGAAATTTCTTTGACTCATTTTTCTTGTGAGAGTTGGGATACCGAGCTTGAAAAGGAGAGTGGTAGCTCGACCCTGCAGGGTGAGTTGGGAGCTAGATTTTTCTTTGGTTTTTTATGCGTAGCCTCCTTGTGAGTCGGGGGGATAAGGGGAAGAATATTACCACTAGAGTTGGTTGGGATGCATCGGTGAAGTCTTCACGGTAAACCAGTGGGAGTTAGACGAAGCGTGAGTGTGGGAGAACATATTCGCTTGCGTCTTCATCAGCTACAATATTCCTATTGAAGATGTTAATTGTAGTAAGATTTAAATTTTATACATGTATTGTTATGGTATTTGGTTCAAGATTTTATACGCAATTAGATTCGAATTTGTATATGTAATGCTATGGTATTCTTGTTATGGGCGATTGCCCGAGTTGATAAACTAGTGATCAAGGTCAAATGGCCTATGTAGTGTTATTTATTTTACAATCTTTTTATTCCATACAATTGTCAAGGATGGTTGTATTCACAAAAATATTTATGTGCAATTTCGTGAAAACAATAGGTTTATGTTTTAGTAGAAAAAATTTATGGTCTAAATGATCTTCTTCCCATTGTGGCAGTAATGTCATTCTTAGAAGTATTATTCTAGACGTTAAATGTATCAAGCCCTTCTTCCTTACTGTTGATAACACAACAAGTGGTTTCAATGATATTCTTGTTTAATGGGATTGACCTTCATTTCCCTCCCACAGATTTGCCTCGTAATGAGAAACTCCCATCTCTATTTCATTGTATTCTAGACTTAGATTCCAAACTATTCTTCAACCAATGTCCCTAGTTCAAATCACACTGCAAGCAATCACTTGTTGTTCCTACTCCGTTGTTTTAGTTGTAGGTAACAAAGGACTGTGGAGAAGGAATGATTACCCTGGGTGCCGTGGAGGCTGAGCTCACAATTCCTTCACCTTCACATCCCTTGATACAATTGTGCTTGTTGTGTATCTCAATCCTTTAGGGAGTAGAAACACAGATTCACTTTCTTGCTAACAATGGAAGGATGAATTTCATGGATTTTCTACCCACTAGTATGGATGGTGAAGTAATCTTGGAAAAGATTCAATTTGGGGCTCTTTCGTATTACTGAGTACCTTTTAACAACCTTCAGTTCAGAGGTGTTGGCAGCCAATAATTTTGTCAATTTTTATCACAATTAAAATCACCAGAAAGAGATTATTTCTTTGTGTAGCTGCCACCTCCTTAAATTTATAAATGCTTATGTTTTTACGCTTCGAGGCAATAATTGGGATAAAATTATCTTATGAGTTTTTTTGTTTAAATTTTCGTTTGTTTTGTTTTAAAATTCATGACTGTAAGCATGAATTTAAATATAAAACTTGGTTTGGGTAATGATTTTGGTAGTTATAGTTTCTACCTAAGAAATTTCACTTTGAAGGGAACCATATGTTACTAAGATTCAAGTTTTATACACTCATTGATTAATTCACTATCACAAGTTTTATGTATTATGGATATCATGACTGAATTGGTTCTATGGTTGATCATTTGTTTTAATTTGTGAAATGTATGAATGCGCAAACATTGGATTAACATTTGATATGGGTTTCATGATCTCAACAGTTATATCAACATTCATGTTGCTTGGTACAGGTCTGATGTACCCACGAATTCACCTCACCTTGATGTCATGTTCATTAATGAAACCATTCATTATTCGAATTGGTGTTTGATACTAGTGGAGGGTTTGGTATTCATTACGGATAATGGATCATAGTTATGCATGCCCTATAGTTTTTCATTTCCACAAACTCTTTTTATCAAGCTATGGCAGTCTCCAAACTTCGTAGTTTTTGAGCCATTTTAGTTTGCATAGATCTCTCTCCGCTACTCGTTTATTGGAAGCCCATGTCTCCCCCCTATGATGTCTTTTGTTTCCTTTTCACAGTGGCCATGGCCCTTGTGGTTCAAATCGATTCGAATGGTTGTCAAGATCTTCTTGCCCACAATGATGCCATATATGATTTGAAGTCTTACAGTTGGGATATCTTCCTCAAGAAATTCAATGGTTACAACCTTGCGGTCACATAGGCCTTTGCACAGACATTTGATGGGTTTAGGACCAAGGTCGGGGATGTGTAATTGGAGGTCACAGAAGACTCTATCACCCAAGCAATAGAGCTCCCGCGGGCATGTGAAAAGTGGTTTAAAAATGCCAAAATGGAGGATGTTCCATGGAACCTGTTCATGTTCTCTCCGAGTCTACTTGCTACCCTAAAGGTATTCCTATTAACCTCCTGAAAAATAGATGGAACATCCTTATTTTGATTTTGAATTAATTTATAACATGCGAAGGCTGGTATGGTTTGGTCTTTCTATAACATGCTTGGATTCTCATGTTATTCATAGGTTTTGAATTGAACATGTAGTTCTACTTGTTAATGAGCATGAACTCTTTGTCGAGCCTCTTTCATAATGGGCTTATAAAAATACTGTTGCTATCCCACCTATCACAAATCATAGACAATTGGGAAAGTTTCCTGAGTCGAAATGGTTTCACCAGATCGATAATACATGGAACCCGCCTTTAATTGTAAACCCCAATTTGGATAGTCTTGGGACAGAAAGTCAGAGTTTCAATTCACCTAATGGTTGTGAAATTAATGAATATGTGTCTCTTGTTTGAAAACCACCATGGTCAAGAAATCATTATGCATTCTCTCTCCCAAAAAATTGTTGGAACAAGTAGTGGATGAATTAAAAGGAAAAGTTTCCCCTGTTCTTTCTAATGAACCTAATCAGAATCACAATGATAAACCTACTATGAAGAAAATTCGTAAGGGTAAAAAAACGCTAAGCCCATATTTGAATTTTAGAAATAAGAGGTCTGGTCGATTGGTTTCTAGGAGTTTAAGGAATTTTAAAAAGGATCATTTGAGCTCAATCTCTACAATCGAGTTCAATGATCATTGTTCAGATCAAGAGATAAATGATTTCCTTTCTCAGGAAGATCTGGATAACCAGTCTCTCAAGAATGAAATTGTTGGTCAAGTTGAGAAGTATGATTTTGTCTCTAGCTTACCTCCTTGTCTGAAAGCCCAAGAGGGCTTTGATGGCATTGGGAACGACTTGAAACAAGCCACGGGGAAGCAAGATATACCCGTTGTTGAATACATTCCACATCGATCTACTAAAGCACCAATACATTGTGACATTTGCTTAGATTGGGTAGATCGTTATTATAGGGATATACCATTGTTACAGGCTCAAGTAAAACATCTAGCTACTCGTAATTTTTTACTTGAACAAGGAAACCAAGAGTTGAAAGCATTTGCAAAGAGAGAAAATAAAAGACCCAAAAGATCCGGTAATATAATCATAAAAAATGCAACCAACTTCAATGCCATCATTAATTTGGAACTGTATGATCCTTCACTTGCTAATTTCTAATGGTAAAAATGATTTTGTTGATTTTATTTCATTCTATTATGAAAAATCAAAATAGGAAGATTTAATTTTGACTTTCTTTGATAATAACAAGACTAGCTACAGAATCTCTGATTCTGTAGCCAATCTATTTCTGAAAATTTGTTAGCATTATTTTCTGAATATCAATTTCATTTTTTCTATCTACAGGAAGACGATAATTATGTTGTTGTTTACATGGATAAATAATCTTGGATCATACACTCTATTATTCAATAGTTTATTTATTTTATGTTGATAAAACTTTGTTATTATTTTGACAAACCAACTCCTACAGGAGTGGTTTCCAGTTGTACTATTTTTGTAATACTATCTATTTTTGGGGGATTGCACTCTCTCTTGCATGATAAGAGTATGTGAATCATAAGCTAGTTTAAATAGTGATCACTGTTAGTAGTGAGGAAATCGTTTGCTAGGATACATTATGGACATATGATTTTTTTTTTGAAAACTAATATGGAGAAGCTCCTCACCATTTGGCTTTAGACCTATGTGACACTTACCCCATTATGTTTTTTCCTCCATCCTATGAAATATCATTATGCTTGCGGAAGCTTTAGTCTGGTTATCGTATGGTATTTCATATTATTAAGTACTCTAATTATGTATGTAATTTTTTGTTCCATATTACATCTGTGATCAATCTGCCATTTAATTATTGTTGATTTATGCTAGATATTGAATGATGGATTATGTGAATTCTTTGTATTGAGTTTACTCTGTTTATAAGTGTTCATTATTATAAGATCACCAGATATGTATATTTATCATTATGTCGTTATATTCTCGCTCCAACACATCTTTGAGTTTATTCTAGGAGTATTAGTAGTGTTCTTTTATAGGTTTACCTCATAGGCTAGACAGTCAGGAGTTTGAAATTGCACAAGAAGATAAATTCATTTTAGTCGATTAGTTACAGATTAGTTTACTTGTTGTTTATCTAAAATATTTTGTTAATGAAATAAGAACAACATGAATTAGCTTTTGACTATTTACGTATTCTTATTTCAATTATATTTGATTAACATTCGTTAGTTTTAGATCTTTAGACATTCAAAATAAAACATAAAATGTATGTGGTTTCTTTATCTCTTCTATGAACACTTTCAAAAAAATTTGTTTTGCAAGATGTCAAGTAAATATTGTACATTGTACATAAACTGTTTATAATCATATGCACATATTTGTGTTTCCATTTGAACATTTGTAATTTTTAGACTATATTATAAGTATCATAGATTTATAGATTAGTTTCTTTTATTTTATTTTTTTTAGGACTTTATCTGGCCAACGGAGCCATTAAACCCGTTGGGTCATTTCATTCCAAATGGATTGGGTTAATTAGACAACCCCGGTCCAGATTTGACCTTCCAGTTGACGGTGTGTCACATACGCCCGTCAACAAATGGAGCTAGAAGGATGGCCTTAAAGAAATTGATGGCACGTGAAGGTTGTAAGAATCACCCACACACTTTCACTCCTATCATAATGCGTAGTATCTCTGAAAAAAAAGTTACACTTGAAACAAAAAATACTTCAAACAATAACCCTGATATTCTTGTCGAACTAGTGACACTACTCCCTCAAGGGATCGACGTCCCATAGATTGTCCGCCAATCACTCATAAGAACCCATAGTGCCTTATCCCGTATAAGAAAACCTGGTAGACAACTCAATCAACCCCTTGACTTCACAAAATTTCAAGAACAACTTCAAGGAACTCGTCTGCCCGAGAACACTTTACGTGGTAATACTACCAATCCTACTGAAACACCTATCCTTGGAGCCAGAAGATCTGGTATTCCACCATCTCCACCTAGTTCCTCTCCATCCTTTTCTGGAGGAGAGTCTTCAGATGAAGGAAGTTCTTCATCATAACCATCTCATCCTTCAACACCACCAAATCCCATGGAAAACCAAAATAATCCTGCCAGACCCTGGTTGTACCCGAACCCCAACACCCATTATCTAAGCATCCAGAGAAATGGCTGCCTGAATTTGATCCATATTCGAAGCAATCAACCGAGGATCATATCAATAAATTTATGTTGGCCATTATACTCTGGAGCGTTGAACACGAGGATGTAGTATGCATATTATTTCCTTATACTTTTGAGGGAAATGCCTTAACCTGGTATTTCTCTCAACAACCATAGACCATCGTCTCTTGGGACAAGTTTGAAACTTGTTTTCTGGAAAAATTTGGAGATCATAAATCTCTAGAAGTCTTGGTGATGGAAGTCTTCAGTTTAAAAATAAACCTTAAATAAAAAGTGAAATACTTTAACCAAAGATTTCTTACCTTAAAAAAAAAAATCCCTGCATATTCGATGCCCACAAAAAGTTTAAATGTTGCATATTATGCTAAGGCATTGCACAATAACATAGCAATATGGGTTAAAAGGTCCAAGAAGAACACTTTGTTAGAAGCCTTTGAGGAGTAAAGCCAAATTGAGAAATATATATTAATCTTAAAAGATAATATTAGTAATGAAACTGAAACAACTTCATCTTCTAAGAAGAAAATATAAATTCTTTGTAGGCGTCCTCAAACAAAAAATCAACAAGAAAATATAGACTTGGAGAGATTGAAGAAAGGTTTCCAGAAACTATCAAATTAGGTCATTGACTTGAAAAGATCATTCGAGGAGGCATCCAAAAGAAAAGGAATTTTCAAACCTCCTTTTAGAAATCCTTTTCCTCCAAACCGGCCAAACCCAACCACAAAAATTATAAATTTCGAAAGTTTACAATATGCTTTGCAAACGATTTTAAAAGCACATGGAAATTCTGGTTCTATTCCTCCTAAAAATTATGATGATACAGTTGAGGAAGAGGTACCAAAAGAGGAGGAATCATCTCCTCCTATTTTAGGTCGCTTGTCGGACAATATATTCCAAGAAAATTTTGAAAATGTCCACCCCTACAACACAAGAAGCAAAATGCAGAACAAACCCCCTCTCGAAATAAGTAAAAATGTGTTTCTGAAACAATCAAAGAAAACCGAAACTAAAAAAAGCCTAGCCGCCCCAGTTTTAGAGTATGATTTAATTGAAGATTTGAAAAAATTGAGGGCTAATATTTATGTTTTTGAACTGCTGAAATTTCCTCTTATTTTGCAGAGAATGCTTCAAAGCATCACTGAGAATAGTAAAAAGAACGATCTCAGCAACAAAAAATTAGTAGAAATCGATTCAAATGCTGCTAAAGATATCCCAACTAAAAAGACATATGGACCTCAAGATAAAAGGGACTTAGCAAAAAAACTGTAGAGAATGTAGATAAAATGGCTTTAGGGACAACACTAAAAAATCAGTAGAATTTTGTTGTTTCCACATGGAAAAATGTCCTACCTTTTTTATTAACCTTTGAAATTTTTAATAGGAATGTACATAATTGCATGGTTGACTCTGATGCATCATCAAACATGATGCCTCTATTGGTATCCCATAAAATTAATGTAGAATTGCAACCTTCTGAAATTTAAATTATTCATCTAGATCAAACGAATATTAAAGTGATAGGTGATCTTAAGAACGTACTGGGCATATTATCATCCAATCCTAAAGCTCGTCAGATTATTGATATTATCATCATTGATATTCCTGAGGTTTATGGCCTATTTTTAAGCAAAGATTGGTCATAACAGTTGCACAATTATTTTGCCACAGATTGGTCTCACTTGTGGCTGCTTGAAAATGGACAACCCAACAGAGTAAGGATAAACCGAGAACGTTATCTTAAGCATACCATAACATATTTGAATGATCCAAACGAGCCTTTATTTATCACAACAAATTCATTGGAAACACAGGGGATGAATACCTTTTTCGGTAACTTCATGACTGAAATTTGACGTAGACCCCCTGCCCTCGGGGCCGAGATCCACTCAGGATATTCACTAAAACCACACCAAGGGTTAATTAAACCCTTTGTTAAGCCACAAATGGATTTCATATTTTGGGACTTGGAGAATCCCAATGTATTTCCACGGCTCTTGGCAAATGCCGAAATGTGAAACGTCAACGAAGGTTGAATCCTTCAACGTGAAAAGAACATGAGTTTCGGCTTTCATGGCTTTGAGTGAACAACCAACAGTCATTCCTCTTCCCTTAGGATTCCCCAAACTCCGAAATGGGCTCAACGTCCCAAGGAATACCAGATCAATGGCCTTTTGGGATTTTCTCCTAAGCTTGACCCCTCGTTTTACTTCTACCACATGTAACCTCTGATTGAGACTTGGGACCCACCTTTTCGGTGTTTCCCTTTTTGTGATTTCGGGAGTTGCTTCGACCATGCAACTCTACCTCTTGAGTCCCGAAACCCCGAAACCTGATTGGTGCCAATGGCTATTGCCCTTCAACTTTTCAGGAATTTTTCCTTTCCCTCTTCGGGATTTCATGAACCGGGAGTTTGAAACTCTTGATTCCAATGTCACTGCCTCCTCTACTTCCCAAACTCTGGAAAACCGAAATGATGAAATCCCACAACAAGTCACACCGTGTTTCATGACTTCAGGATTTTCAATGCAAAGAGTCCCAATTCCTTGTCATCAGAATTTTCAGTATGCTGAATCCTGAATTACCGAAATTCCAAAATTCCACACCTAATAATCCTTTTCGTGATCCGAGAATTAGCGTGACCAAGGATTTTGGTCTGCACTCCAAACTTGCGAATCCTAAATCCCCAAAATGATCTGACGTCTCAAACAGACCACGATCAATGGTCCATGTTGATTTTTTTTTTTTATGTCAGGGTAGCGGATTCATCCAACTCCTAACCACCTTAT
>JASDQU011403699.1:18000-31833 GCA_032191745.1 Picea mariana
ACCACAAGACAATGCCAACAAAGAGGATTGGTTAGGGTAGAAAAATAGAAGTCGAGTTGGCCAAAGGCCGTTTCAAATGGATAAGCACAACACTTTGCACAAGCCAAGACCACTTGTGAACAAAGGATGTCGAGGAGTTGTGGCACAAGGGTCTAGCAAGACAAAGGTCAGTCGAATTGATTCATGTGAGGCATGAGCCTGAAAAAGGCCACAACACGATCAACAAGTGAAGGCAATGAAACACAATATCTACAAGTGATCGACCATAACAAAACAAGACATAGATTGGGCCATGCAAAGAGACGAAGGTTTCAATAACAAAAATATCAAACCCTTCAACAAGTAAAGTAGAGCTTGAAATAACCATAGATATGAATAACCAAGTAGGTGCAAGGCAAGGATGCATATCAGTGGTTTCTAGTCAAAGTGAAAGAGACTAGAAGGAGCCAAAGGTGAAGGAAACACAATTGAGAGGCAAAGACAATCCATTAAATCAATAGCTCCAGCTTATCAATCAAGAAATCATGCATGAAATGAAAATGCATAGGGGAAATGAGCCTACCTTGTCCAAAATGTAAATTAAATATGTTATCACACAATCTTGCACCCTAGTGCAAAGCCTTCACCATGTATAAAATGAGTGGAACATTAAAAGTGTTACCACTGTCACCAAGGAAACAACTTCCCTTGTTTTAGTGAAGGATAAATCCAACACAAGGGAGGCTTCCCTATTAGCCTCTAGGGTTCTTAAGGCAAGACACAATCAAGTGTAAGGTCTCCTAGGTAGCTACCGAATTCACCACAAATGGAATATAGCAAGCAAGTTATGGATAAGATGGTCACTCAAAGTAAGTTCCAGATTCGAGTCAATGTGTATTTAGGGTTGTTTAGAAGGTTTATCAAGTTACTATTTCATGCAAAACAATTCCCAAAAACTACAAATCAAGAAAATACCAATGGCTGTTGCATTTATTTCTTTTTATTATTTTTGACATTCTCTAGGAGATGCACTTGCTCTCCCACATTGTATTCATACTTGATGTATTCTTCAGTCCCATTGACCTACTTTTGTGGTCATTTGTTGGACATTAATTAAATTATCTTATCTTATCTTATGAGGTCTTGTGCTAATTAGATACATCAAGGATCTAATCAATTGTCTATACATCGAAGGATCTACCTAATTTAAATTCAAGTCAACTTGCAACTTCAGATTCAACTTCATAGGAGTGGTCATGGGTTTACAATCCATCATCCAAAACCTTTTCAGAATCTCAACTGTGTATTTTCCTTGCCCAAGGAAAACCTCACTTGTACTTTGCCACACCTCTAGACCTAAGAAATAGTGCATTGGTCCAATGTCCTTCATGTCAAATTCTCACGCCAACTCAGCCCTGCACCCTGCAATGAGCCTCTCTGAATTCCCTATAAGTATCATGTCATCTACATATAGGACCAAAATAATTAATAAAAATTGGGATTTGTAGTAGTTTTGGTGAAGCCCAAACCTAACAGGTACTCATCAATTTTGGAGTACCAAGCACAGGGTGCCTACGTAAGCCCATAAAGGGATTTCTTCAATTTGCACACATGGGTATCTTGTCAATGTACCTCGAACCCTTTTAGCCAAATAATGTATACTTCTTCCTCAATTAGGCCATTAAGGAAGGATGTCTTGACATCCATATGGTATAACTGCCAACCAAAAATAGATGGTAAAGACATAATGGTCTTGATAGAAGTATACTTGGCAACTGGAGCAAAGGTCTGCTCATAGTCGACTCCCTCTCTCTGGGAGAATTCTCTAGCCATGAGTCGAGCCTTGTACTTCTCTATACTGTCATCAGTTTCATGCTTCACCTTGTATAGCCACTTGGGGTTGATTTAGTCTTGATGCAATATCCCACACATCATTCTTCATGCTGGACTTGTACTCCACCATGGCATCTTGCCATACCTGCACACCTGTTGGCTCTTCATAATTGGAAGGTTCTACATCAATGATGGGAGCCATTAGTGCAATATAATTGGGAAATTTCTTAGGAGTATGGATTACTCGAAAATAAGTCTTTAGAGCACCAACTTGCTCCTTTGCCTCTTGCCACCTCGATCTCTTCGCTGTCTTGGGTGGTGAAGTTGTCTTTGAACTTGTATGGGAACCTGAACTCCTTGAAACTCGTGGATCAATTCTTGGAGCAACAAGTGTTGTCTCCTCCTCAATCACTACTAGATATGTGGATAGTGGAACATCTAGACACACGACTTTCAATAAGAAGGTATTCAACAGTCTTTAGGATAGTGGACAACGATACCATTTTTGGAGTAGGGTGGTATGTGGACTGTGGAGCATCTAGACACACGACTTTGAATAAGAAGGCATTCAATAAACGTCAGGAGTAGGATGCTAACATGCAGGTGGACCTTGGTGATGATGCCACATGTCTGGTTATAGGAACGGGACCAATCTCATTTTGCATGCCATCAAGTGATGTCTTTGAGCTTGATGATGTTTTATATGTTCCTAGTTCAAGAAGAATCTTCTTTCAGTTTGAGCCATGATAGAGGTTAGATGTGTGGTTGAGATTGACGATCAACAAGTTATTATCAAAGATTGTACCTGGGATCCTGGTTGAATTTTGGTTGAGGTATGTGAGAGGGTGGCCTTTACAAGTTTCTAATGCGATCAAACATGGAGCCCTAGTGCATGACAGTGACAAATTGTGTGAGCTTTGGCACAAGAGATTTGGTCTCTTTCACTATGGGGCATTAAGGACATGGTGCATGGATTGTCAGGCTTCANGTTGAGATTGATGATCAACAAGTTATTATCAAAGATTGTACTTGGGATCCTGGTTGAATTTTGGTTGAGGTATGTGAGAGGGTGGCCTTTACAAGTTTCTAATGCGATCAAACATGGAGCCCTAGTGCATGACAGTGACAAATTGTGTGAGCTTTGGCACAAGAGATTTGGTCTCTTGCACTATGGGGCATTAAGGACATGGTGCATGGATTGTCAGGCTTCAAGATAGAGAAGATAAAGGTGTGCAAGGGTTGTGCACTCGACAAGAATGCCAAGATTGCTTTCCCCGACAATAAGCACAGATCGAGAGGGACTCTTGATGTGATTCATTCAAATGTGTGTGTGGACCTATGTCAATAGCTTTGTTGATAGGTACCATTTATTATGTTTTTTGTATTCATAACTCCTCTAGAAAAACTTGGATGTATATTATGCATTAAGGACATGGTGCATGGATTGTCAGGCTTCAAGATAGAGAAGATAAGGGTGTGCAAGGGTTGTGCACTCTACAAGAATGCCAATACTGCTTTCCCTGGCAGTAAGCACAAATCGAGAGGGACGCTTGATGTGATTCATTCAAATGTGTGTGTGGACCTATGTCATTAACTTTGTTGATAGGTAACATTTATTATGTTTTATGTATTCATAACTCCTCTAGAAAAAATTGGATGTATATTATGAAGACTAGGGATGAAGTCTTAAATAGGATCCAAGAGTTCAAACTTCAAAGCTCTTGTAAAGAACCAGACAGGTAAGAAGATTAAGGTGTTGAGATAAGATAATGGAGGAGAGTATACCTCCAAAGAGTTTGATTCTTTTTGTAGGGATGCAAGGAGGCCTCTAAGGCTTACCCGATTTACCTTCTAGTGTAGTGGAAGATAGTGGTAAGTTGAGATGTGAAGCTTGATGAGGATGCTTGGTCCTATAAGTCTCAAGAGTCTCCTATAGAGGTAGAGGAGGGTGAACAAAGTGTTGTCCTAGGTGTTGATCTGCAAAGTGCAACAAAACTAGAAGCAAATCAGTCAAGTTCCAATACTGGAGTAGATACCTCAACAACACCTAGTACAACCTAGAAGCCAAGATGTCTTACTTAGACATTGCAGGAGGTTCATGAGCTAGGGAGCTCCAAAGAACTTTCTAGTAGTAATCCTTCCAAGAAGTTTCCTGGTTATGTTGCACCAATGTCTTCCATCAGTGATTCAAAGCCTTTCAATTTTGAGGAGGTAAATTCAGAGAAGGTATGGAGTGATGCCATGATTGAGGAGTTTAACTCCATTATGAATAATGATGTATGGGAGGTTGTGTAGTGCAACATAAGCGTAATTAAATTTGCTCAATAAGCATGAATTAATAAAAAATATAATGTACAAGAATATATATAATTGAGTGATATGATATGATGATGCATTATAATGACGGGCCCATATAAATAACCTAGCAGGTGCCCTTTTGCTAACATTATGTCTTTTCATAACCTGACCTTTCATTATTGTTTTAGTATTCTTATTTATTACTTATTTTTATTATATTCTTATTTTATAATTATTTATTAGTTCTTTTATTATTTTATTTATACTTAGGATTATGTATATAACATTGCCTTCCTCTTCAAAATTGCTTTGTCCTCAAAGCAAGGATATTACTTTCAAAGCTCTCCCAAGCCATTTGTCAGGGTCATTGTGTTTTTTTTCATCATCTGGTAGCGTTGCATAGTACAATACAAGAAAGAATAGAACTACAAGCTTCAAATGATCGAAAAAGAGGCTCACAATGCACCTCTACTTCATGGAAAACCTTATCCCTCAATTGCTTGTGTGCTCGTGCTGAGAGTTGATACACTCTTTTCAGAATCCTCATACTCATCCCAATTAACAACGAAGCTGCTAGTCGATCTTTTCTCTCTTCTGTGAAAGTTGTTAGGTCCTTCAAGCATCTCTTTATATCCAAAGTATCGGGCATACTCATGCTATGGACCTAGGCTAACGTGACGGTAATGTCCTGAGAAAAAACATGGTGCTGGTTGAAAACATGAAAGCCTTCCCATAAGACTTTGTGTCTATAAGCCATTGTGCTTGTACTGAAGAATGCATATCCATACTTCCTATTGTCAAAATTGTCCAGAGTGTGACAATACATTTGATTGACCTTGAATCTTGGTCCATGGGCAGATAGTCTTCTCTATTATCGAATAGCTCTGAGATATATTTTTTGAGATTTCCCAAACGAGATCGTAGTTTAATGAATGACTTCCTTTGCTCCCCATAAATTTCAACACCCTCTTCAGCTTCTCCAAAACCGGTAGTTTAATGAATGACTTCCTTTGCTGCCCATAAATTTCAAAACCCTCTTCATCTTCTCCAAAATCGAGAAGCTTTCTATCAAATTTCTTGTCAAGAAGTCTCTCAAGAGAAACCCTTGTTTTGAGGAGCTCCTCTTTTGTTTGGATGAAATAGTAGCCATCCCCGCAATATAACCATGTTAAAAATATTTCAACAACCTTGTCGGACCATTGGATCTCCTTGTTATGAAGTTTCTCTACTAGGGTTAGGGCTGTGAGAAGACATATGAGAGGTATGTGATGTGCTAGTATTTTGGCCCATTTCCTATGGGCTTCTATCACTGCCTGCCCTAATCGAGACGCTGGTCTCCATACACAGAACCACACATCCTCATCTCCAAAATTTTCCATTTTACTTCTAGAGATGAGGTGCCTCCTCTGTAGACAGTGCCCTTGCAAATTTGACATGCAATGAGACTGTGCTACCGTTATCTTCGGTGGCTGAGGTTACGGATAATCTAGAAAACATATTTACAATCCTACCCTGGTTCACATCAATTTCCTCATCAAAATCACCGTTTTCTTCATCTTCTTCATATTCCCAATTGGATTCAAAGTCTTCATCTTCTTCCTGTGGAATCTTTTGTTTTTCCTCAATTTTTGGAGTAGGTTTAGGTTCGATGTTTTTCTCATATTTGTACTTTTTAAATATTTTATCTATAGACTTTTCAATGTCATCAATGAATTTAATCCTCATTTCGTCAAAAATGGAAGTTATAGTCTCTCTAGTTGTAAATTTTTTTTTACGAAATGATACATAAAATTATTATCTTTTTACTAGTTCAGTAAATTTTTTTTTACTGAGTCAGTAATTTTTTTTAATGGATCGGTGAAATTTTCTTATGAAGTTGTTTAAGAAATACCATGGGCCAAAACCATGGGCTTTGATACCAATGTAGTAGAAGCGTAATTACATTTTCTCAGTAGGCAAGAATTAATAAAAAATATAATGTATAAGAATATATAATTGAATGATATGATGTTGCATTACAATGACGGGCCCGTATAAATAACCTAGCGGGTGCCCTTTCGCTAACATTATGTCTTTTCATAACTCGACCTTTCATTATTGTTTTAGTATTCTTATTTATTTATTATTTTTATTATATTCTTATTTTATTAGTTCTTTTATTATTTTATTTATACTTAGACTTATGTATATAACATGTAGAGACCAATGGGTAGGTTAGTGACTGATTCTAGGTGGTTGTACAAGGTGAAGCATACTATTGATGGAAGCATAGAGAAGTATAACGGTAGATTCATTGCATGAGGATTCTCCTAAAGAGAGGGAGTTGATTACGATGAGACCTTTGCTCTAGTAGCCAGGTATACCTCTATTAGAGTTATCATGTATTTAGCATTAGCTCTTGGGTTGTCTTTGTATTAGATGGATGTTAAGACAACTTCTTAATGGATTGGTTGAGGAGGACATTTACAATGTACATTGAGGGGGTATGAGGTGCATGGGCAAGATACCCATGTGTGCTAGTTGAAGAAGGCCCTTTATGCACTGAAGCATGCATTACATGCATGATACTCTAGGATTGATTAGTACTTATTGAGATTGGGCTTCACCAAGACTGTTGCAGATCCTAATTTTTATTATTTATTTGATAAATCTGATTTGCTTGTCTTGGTCTTGTATGGAGATGATATGATACTTATAGGTGTTTTCTGAGAAGCTCATTGCATGGTGCAAGATAGTTGGCATGCGAGTTTGACATGGACATTTGCCTTATGCATTATTTTTGGGGTTTAGAGGTTTGGCAGGGTACAGGGGAGGTCTTCCTTGGATAGGGGAAATATGCAGTTGAGATTCTGAAGAGATTTCAGATGATGGACTGCAAATCCTAAGCCGTATGGTTCCAAATTTAAAGTTGCATGTTGTCTTAGATTCATATTTGGTAGATCTATCCATTTATTGTTGATGTTTTTAGTAGCATCAGACATGAACTTCCACATGTGATTGTGTCTAACACGTGGGAGTTGTCTTGAATGCCTCTTAGAACCTTAGGAGATTCATTTTATTAAGTAATTAATAAAGTGAATGTACTTTTGTAATAAAGTGAGTTTAATTTAATTAAATGCCTAAGTATTTGGCATTAGTAATTAAATTAAGTCTTAGTTGTTAGATCTAAAGTGAATGTGAGATTAGATCTCAGCCGTAGATGTAGGAGATGTAGGGTTTTGGACTTAGGGTAAAACTCAAGGTTATAATAGACAACCTAGGTGAGAGGAGGAGACACAATGATGGTACCCAAAGAGTGAGTGAGCACTTAGGTGTGCAGGGGCAGGGGCCAAGGAAAGGGTGCAAAAGGGGCAGCAAGGGAAGTAGCAACCAACAAGATCGAAGGACCGATATTGGGTAATAGGCTAGGCTATTTGCTGCATTTGTATTTCCTCAGAAGGGCCATTATCCCAGGACGCGAGCCATGATTTTATTTAATAAAATCATCACATATTTGGTTTTCCTGCATGGGTTTTTCCAAGGGTATTTACTCAAGATCACGTGTGCAAATGTGTTTGGTTTCATGAATTTGCTTCTGTTGATTTAATTGTTTTGTTGATAACCTAGCTGTGATATTATTCAGTAAAATCAGTTTTTACTTGGAATTAATACCCTGGTGCTAGGTTTAGAAAATCAACATGGTATCAGAGCTTGGACTCTGAAAGGTGAAGAAAATCTGAGGCACTATGAGGCTGCCAACTAAGGTCTGTCTTTGACCTTGAGATTGGCTCTAAGTTTCAATCTCCAAAACTGTCCTTTGCTGCGCTTTAGGACAGCAAACCGTTTAGTAACTTTCTGCCCATAGTTTTTGTGGTTAAGTGTTCTTTGAGGTGCTCTTGCAAGTGTTTTCGTAACCCAATGTTAGCACATGCAATACAACTCAAAACAAGTAACACTCCTCTACTCTTTGCAACACAAATAAGCTGATCTACACTCTAAGCATGCATGAAAATATGACACAGGTATTTTTGGTCAACATGACCCTGGATAAAACCCCCCGGGGAAAACCAGTTTGGAATGGAAGTATAAATAAGTGGTGTCTAAAGCATGAGATACAACAAGAAATACAATATGATGGAACCTGTATACAAAGCAAGCTCCTCTCGAGACTTGCCAAAGGAACCAAGAAGAAATGCGCCCAAGCTCAATGCGCCTCTCCCCCTTGTTGCCAAACTCACTCAAGTGATGCGCCCTTGACCTTGGTTGTTCTGAAGAAGAAACCCTTGCACCACAATGTGCTCTTGTGTGCTACCTCTCCACTGAAACAAACAGATCTGCAATCCCTCAAGTCTAGCTTCTCCCTTCTAGGTGTGCGCCTTCCTCCTATAGTGCACCCTCCTCCAAGCAAGTATGAACACCACTAAATAATGAGAATCTAAGCTTCCTAGAGCCCTCCATGGAAGGAGGTGCCCTTACTTCCCTCATCCAATGCTTCCAACCTCATCCTCACGCTCCCTCTCAAACTCTCCAAGTGAGCAAATGAATAAATGAGCCTCCAAAGGCCCCTTGCGCCCTCCTTGAGCAATCCATGAGGAAACCTAAATGTGGATGGCTAGGATCATCCCAAGCCATCCCTAATCAATGGTTGAGATCATCCCACAATAATCTCAACTCAAAACCCACTTTGGGTTAAGTTCCCTAATTTCACTTTATGTCCCCTAATTCACCCTCAAAGTGAATTAATAGTCACTTTAGGCTAAAATGGCCAAATTTCACTTTTGACTTAATCTCCTAAGTCAAAGTGAAATTAGACATAAAGTACAAGGTACAAAAGTACCAACATCTCCCTCTTGTGGTTAGAGGCTCAAAACCACAAGGGAACCACTTCTCGAGGTACACCAAAACTCAACAAAAGGAAGCCAGATTTGCACCGAAACGTGATTTTGCAGCAGGATTTTTTTTTTATATTTTCTGCAGGAAGTGTAAAGTGTAAAAAAAAAGAAAAAACAAAGAGAGGCAGCCGTACAACGTACAATCGTCGTACAACAACTGCTGTACGCCGCACGACTGTCGCACAACAGCCGCTGTACGTTGTACGACTATCGCACAACAACTGTTGTATGCCGTACGACTGTCGCACAACAACTGTCGTACACCATATGACTGTCGTAAAACAATCGTCGTATGTCGTACGACCATCGTACAACAACCGTCATACGTTGTATGACCGTCGTACAACAGTCGTCGTATGCCGTACGATCGCATGTTTGCAAAGATCAGATTGGCGGGCCGAGCAAGTGATGATAGCAGCGGGCAGGAGTTGAGTGAGAGTTGGATTGTGGGCTGTTGTCGGCAGCCATCGACAGAGGTAGCCTTTGGCCCGTGCGGTTGTGGGTGCCATTGTAGTGAGTAAGCTGACGAATCCAGTGTAAGGGAGTCGCGTGGAGGCAGATCGGGTTTGAAGGTAGCTGTCGTAGCAGCTGGCTGGAGGTGGCATGTAGTGTGAGCTGCCAAACAGGCGTTGACAAGCTGAAGTAAAGGCGACATATGCTAGTTGAGTGTGAGTAACAACTGACTCAACGGGGTAATCGGGCCGAATTTTGTGAGTAGATTTGGGTAGGGAGCTGAGCGTGCAACAAAAGAGGTTGCAAGGACGTGAGTTTGACAAGTAGTTGAGGTGATGGTAGGAACAGTGTAAACATGTGGAGCATGGACAGAAGGCAACTGCAGGAGAAAGGCTGTTGAAGTTTATGTGTGCAACAACAAGGAGCCATCAGTTGCAGAGAAGTTACCACTGTGAAAAATTACGGGCCGTACGTAGAAGATCCGCTGCTGCAGAATTATGGCTAGGCTGTGAGGTAAGGGGCGGAAAATCTATAGAGATCGGCACTGATAGAGGCAGAGACGATGGCTGAGGAGCAACTACCAGAGAAAAGTCTGCGAGTAGCAGAGAAAGTCGGCCATCCAACTAGTCGATTGGTCGAGACAGACCACTAGCCGCAATTGGAAGCCGCTAGCAGGGTCAGGGCAACCCCGAGTAGCGGGCAGAGCCGCCAGGCAGCGCCCAAAAGGACTTGGGTAGGTGCAGAAGTCACTAGGCAACCCTGGGCAGGGGTTCGAGCAACAGGCAGCAGGTCCCGAGCAACAAAAATATTTTGTTGAGTTGCTTGTGAGTAATGGCAAGCAATAGAGTGACAAAGAACAAGGAGTAGGTAGCTCCGAAGGTTGAGCAACTTAGAGGGAGTCATCCTTCAGGTTCAGGGGGGAAGGAGCAACCTTCCAAGTTTGTCCAAAAGAAGTCATGGTACGAGATGACCATGCAGGATGCTCAAGAGCAGGAGGCCTCTAGGAGCATGATCAAAGGGAAGTCTTCACAGACAGGTTCGAGCGAGGTGGCAGGGATAGCTTTCTCTTCAGAGGGAGCAACTAATCAGGTGGATTGGAGAGCAACCATGGTAGCGAAGACAAAGCCACCTTTGGGTGGTGGAAGTACCTTCCTCGCTAAGAGGGAGTGTTGATGTTTTTAGTAGCATTGGACAGGTACTTCCACGTGTGATTCTGTCTAACACGTGGGGGTCGTCCTAAATGCCTCTCAAAACCTTATGAGATTCACTTTATTAAGTAATTAATAAAGTGAATGTACTTTTGTAATAAAGTGAGTTAAATTTAATTAAATGCATAAGTATTTGGCATTAGTCATTAAATTAAGTCTAGTTGTTAGATTTAAAGTGAATGCGAGATTAGATCTCAACCATAGATCACTTTAGGAGATTAGTTGTTAGATCTAAAGTGAACGCGAGATTAGATCTCAACCAAAGAATGAGTGAGCACTCGGGTGTGCAGGGGCGGGGCCTAGGAAAGGGTGCAAAGGGGGCAGCAAGGGAAGTAGCAGCCAGCAAGATCGAAGGACTGATTTTGGGTAATAGGCTAGGCTATTTGCTGCATTTGTATTTCCTCAGAAGGGCTATTATCCCAAGATGGGAGCCCTAATTTTATTTAATAAAATCATCACAGATCTGGTTTTCCCACAAGGGTTTTTCCWGGGGTATTTACCCAAGATCACGTGTGTAAATGTGTTTGGTTTCCTGAATTTGCTTCCGCTGATATAATTGTTTTGTTGATAACCTAGCTGTGATATTATTCAGTTAAATCAGTTTTTACTTGGAATTAATACCCTTGTGCTAGGTTCAGAAAATCAACATTTATAGGCAGCTGATTGGTTCCCTTATGTATTTGGTTAATACCAGGCTTGATATATGTTTTGCAATAAACACTTTGAGCCACTACATGGTTGAGCCAAGGTAGGTTCACTAGGTTGCTGCAAAGCATGTGTTTCAATGCTTGAAGGGCACAATTCATTATGTTCTAAGGTATGGTGGAGATGGTGAGTCGGAATCCAACAGTTGAGTTTTATTTGGTAGATCTATCCATTTATAGGCAGCTGATTGGTTCCCTTGTGTATTTGGTTAATACCGGGCTCGATGTATGTTTTGCAAGAAACACTTTGATCCAGTACATGGTTGAGCCAAGGTAGATTCACTAGGTTGCTGCAAAGCATGTGTTTCGATGCTTGAAGGGCACAATTCATTATGTTCTAAGGTATGGTGGAGACAGTCAGTCAGAATCCAACAGTTAGTTTTATTGACCTTGACTGGGCAGGAGATGTAGGGGACAGGAAGAGTATTTCAGGGTTTTGTTTCGGTTTCGGTTCAGCTATGATATCTTGGTTCAGTAGGAAGTAGGCAGCAGTGGCAGAGTATATGGCAGCTAGTTCTGCTAGTTGTGAGACCATCTGGCTTCGCAAGTTGATAATAGAGTTGACTGATCAGATGTTGGAGCCTATTATGGTACATTGTGACATCACAGTTGTATCACAGTCTCTGAGAATCTAGTGTTTCAAAATCACTCTAAGCAAATAATATTTAGTACCATTTCCTTAGAGACAGAGTTCAGTACCATTTCCTTAGAGATAGAGTTCAAAAGGGAGTAGTGGTTCTTGAATATATTCATTTGGATTCACAGGTTGCAGATATTTTGACAAAGCCCTTGGCAAAGGGGAAGTTTGAGATGCTGATGGATACAGTAGGTTTGGTGGAGAACAGTTTCCTCGCAAAGAGGGTGTGCGAGAGTTTTTACCTTAATTGCTCAGTTAGTTTTCTCCAGCATGGCACAGTGATTGCAGATCCCTTGCCTTGAGTCCTGTGCAGAATTTGTGGTAGATCGAGGCACACTGTTTGGCAGCAGCAGCAGTGTAAATGAGGCTGCAGCACTAGTTTGTCTTGACTCTTGGGTACTGCACTGCAGTTCTGTAAGAGAGAGCTAGAGGGGGTGCATGCACCAGTCTTAGGACATCTTCAGTATTAGCTGCTGTTCCAGAATTTGCATTCCTAGATTAGGATTTTTGATTTTCTTATTTTGGATTTGATTTCCAGATTTATAAATGTGCTGATTTTATCATCAGTTAGCTTTTGTTCTAATGTTAGATAGGGTGCGTGAGCAGGTTTTGACTTCCAGTTAGATTGGGCAGACTATCTTAGGTAGGAGGCTTATGCTTGCATGCATGATTAGCCTCTCCTGGTGGGCACTTCCCTAGGTAGTTAGCTCATGCAGGGAGGTGCACTGCTTTAGGCAGATTAGGGTTAGTGTTCTATTCCTTGGAGCTATTCATGCAGGATTGGGCACTGATCCTTAGGCAGTTTTAGGGTCTGTTTTTTCTAATCTGGGAGCCCACAGGGATGGGTTGTTTTTGTAGCCTCTCTGCTTTCTTAGTCTATAAAAGAAAGGTAGGGGTGAGGTGGTCATAAATTTTAGTTTTGAGTTAGCTGTTGTATTGTCTCCTTTATTGGAGTTAATAAGAGAAACAGAGATGAGTTTTTGACTGCTGCAGATTATAATTTTTTCTATTAGTATTTTTGGTTAGACTATCTGTTTGTAGATCTAGCATATATAACAGTGGTTTTGTGAGTTTTCAAATTTACTGTTTTCTAGGGTTTTAAGTTGCAGCTCTGCTTACCATGTACTGAAATTTTAACACCTGGCATCCATATAGTGATGTGGTTAGGACTTTGACATTTGAAACAACAATTTGGAAGGATGACATAGTTCACCTTTTGGATGAACCGTCAATCTTCTACCATGATCTCAATGGATTCTTTGAGGTCATTGGAGAGGTCAACTTTTATTTAAACTCATTTAGTGGGCCAGAGGAGAAAAGTCTGTAAGGCTCAAGGTATACAAAATTGCATGACGAGGCAATTATCAGGTCCAAAAACTGCCATAATGGTAGGGGAAGGCTACTAAATCTTACCATATGGTACTTCTAAGCTGATTTCATTGACCACAGATTATTCGTTCTAGTGGAAGAAGACTACTATAGTCCTGCACATCCATTGTCTTGCTCTTAAGAGCTCTACTGAGTAAGCATACTCAACAAATTAGATTGGAAAGAAACTTCTGGCAAGGTTTCTAATCCTGACTACTCTTCAGCCATGAAGCTCCCACTATTCCTAAATCCAGTTGTGGATAAACACCTATAGTGGGACTCGACAAGAAAATATCCGACTAGTGCATGTCTATACAAATTTGTCTAGAGCATGTCCACAGTCTATAGTAACAATATCTAGTTCACAATTGGAAACAGGAAATTCATTATCAGTCAGGAGGTTAGAGTCATTACCTCGTGGCAAACTTTTGGCATAAACTTTCGGACTTTCTTGGGCATCTTTGTTCTCTCCACATGCAATG
>JASDQU011403699.1:31883-42304 GCA_032191745.1 Picea mariana
GACGAGGCAATTATCAGGTCCAAAAACTGCCATAATGGTAGGGGAAGGCTACTAAATCTTACCATATGGTACTTCTAAGCTGATTTCATTGACCACAGATTATTCGTTCTAGTGGAAGAAGACTACTATAATCCTGCACATCCATTGTCTTGCTCTTAAGAGCTCTACTGAGTAAGCATACTCAACAAATTAGATTGGAAAGAAACTTCTGGCAAGGTTTCTAATCCTGACTACTCTTCAGCCATGAAGCTCCCACGATTCCTAAATCCAGTTGTGGATAAACACCTATAGTGGGACTCGACAAGAAAATATCCGACTAGTGCATGTCTATACAAATTTGTCTAGAGCATGTCCACAGTCTATAGTAACAATATCTAGTTCACAATTGGAAACAGGAAATTCATTATCAGTCAGGAGTTTAGAGTCATTACCTCGTGGCAAACTTTTGGCATAAACTTTCAGACTTTCTTGGGCATCTTTGTTCTCTCCACATGCAATGGCCAGATGTAGGCTATGATAAAATCTGCTTTGATTGGGTAATTTTGCACATGTTCCAATAACTCAAACATGCATGACCATAAAATGAGTAAACACTATCAATTTCACTCACTTATGATTTCATATATACAAAACCATCTAGACCCATATTCTATATTTTTCTGCATTTTATTTTATCACTGTAGAGATACTTATTACATATTATTTGTCATATGCAAGGTGGATGATGTTCCGGGATATAAGGGTTCCATATCGATATATCATGGTTGACTATGATTTTCTGCATGCTATTTGCAAAAAATTTCTATAATTAATTATTTCTTGTGATGTCATGGAAACACTACCCTATAGAAGAAGGCTAACCAACCTTTGACATGGTGTTGCTATTTTGTGGCTATTTGTAGCTTGTTTTAATTTCTTATACCTTTTTCTATTTAAATTCATTGAATAGTTTTGGTAGGATTTCTAAATGTTGATGTCGACAGGTGGCATGGATTTCTAAATGTTGATGTCAACAGGTGGTATGTCTCACTTCTCAAGTTGCAAGGATGATCAACCTGGCACTACTGGAAGAAGAATGGATCTGATTAAAGGGACTCTGATTTCAGGACATCTCATGAGAGGCCATGATAATTTCCAGATTGAGAATTCAATATCTACAGATAGAGAACATGAAACAAACATTTTGAAAAGATTACAAAGGCCTATTAATGAGTTAGAATCATTAACTCAGAGTACAATTTCTGATTCCACGGAAAACGGGTTTGTACAGATCTTTTTCTAAGACACCTGTTCTTCACTTTTTCCATGTTTGGAAATTTTTTCCAATTAGATAGAAGACCATTCTTACTTCTTTTTTTAATCAGTTTAGTCAAGAGCTTTTGGACAATTTTTTCCTTAGGTAAGCTTTTCTCACAATGTTTAGTCCAGGCATACCTAGTTTGAATGATCTGTTTTAGTATCTTCTAATGTTGTTGCTGTTATCTTTTTCATCTTTAGTGGTTTACAATGTCTACCTCACTACCAATTCCCTTGAGTTCAGTTCTTTGCTATATATAACAAAGTTACATCTCAAAAATAGAAAGTCCAGGTCTAAGAGATGGTTGCTGTGTGATTTTGTAACAGAGACTATCAGGCATATGTTTTGGGAATGCAAAGCTGCCACTGTATTCTGGGAATGGGTTGCATCTGATTATGCCATTCTTTTTGTGAGCACTCTTAGAAAAGTGTCATTTTGGGAGACAGGTGGTTGATAAAATGATATGGTAGATAAGATAAGATAATTTTATTAATGTCCAACAAATGACCACAAAAGTAGGTCAATGTGACTGGAAAATACAACAAGTATGAGTACAATGTGGGAGTGGAATCGCAACTCCTATATAATGCCGAAAATAACATACAGAAAGTAACCTAAAGTAGTGTAGCCTCAGAAGGTATATAACCGTGACAAAGGTACTGTGATCCACAATATAAGTATGTCCAACTCAAAAGTCTGTCAAGAAAGAGAGAGATAGTGAGAGAGAGAGGACTGATGATGAGGTTGTTAAGGTCTCCTGTATCGGATGGCCGAGGGCGAGGGGGGCGAACTGGGCACTGGCTCGCTGTCAAAGTCCTCAGGGACTATCGGGGGGTCCGGCTGTATGATCCCGATGGGATGTAGGGGCGGGGGATACTCCTAGCATCCGAGGCCGAAAGAAAGAAACTCTGGATAGATCCCTGGTGTCTCAACTGAAATATGGGAGGTGGTCTGACAGACGAGAGGCACCCTGCTCTGAATCCGTCTGGAGCTAATTCCTGTAACTCTCTGAGGATGTATGGACTGATGTACTGTTCAGCACCTTCGAACACCATAAGATTGATAGGAATCTCTTTTTACTGGAAAGGGGATATATAGCTACTTTTAATGGGGATGCTTTCCCTTTTCATTTGGAATAGACTACAACGATTAGGGAAGGATAAAAAATTCTGGTTTGAGTAAACTCCCTTAAGATTGAGATTAAAGCCAGTATGCTAGCACTCTTTACCCATACAGGGAGGGGTAATTTGTGTAATCACAACTTAGCTCATTGATTTGCATGCCTTGGTATACTCTGTTTTTGTGCACTGATGTAAATATATGATTCATTCAGAAAAAAGGAAAAGAAAAGAAGAAGGAATGCTTGTATCATGTAGTGAATGGTTTGAGTAAATAATGAAGTTCAGAGGTAATCATTTAAGCTGTGACTTTAATTGTCTACCTTAAATTGTAACCATAACATAGTTATCAGACTCGAACTTGGATCAGACTGGGTGAGGCCTCTGAAGACTACCTTACTAGGTTCGGCTTTTGACTTGAATTTGACTTGGTGAAGACTTGCCCGGATAAAAATACATAAAATATTCAAAATTTAATTAAAGAAAAATATATTCATGTACATCAGTGTAAATTCAAACAAGTAGACACCAAATACGCAAGCTAATTTATATTACATTACACGTAAGGGTGCAAATAGGGAAAATGACTTCAACATACATAATCTATAAGGTTTGAGGAATATGAAATTATATCTCTGAAACACAATACATAAACATTGAGGCTCGAAATGGACTCCAGAGTCCAAAAATAATGAAACTATAATCTAATGAATACATACTATGTCATAATTCCTGGCTCATCACAAATCAAGATCATTAGGCTGAATCCTTCAGAATGTCCTCTGAATCAGCATCTGCATCGCTTCACTTCCTTCTCGAGGGGCTGCCCCTGAAGGTCCAGCCTCTGACTCATCCACCTCTACAGGTTAAGCGGATCCAAGTCCAATCAGTTGAAGTTGTTCTTTGGGGTTTACATTATCAGTCCATCCAGATTCCAGTGTGATAACACTGGATAGGCTGAAATTAGGGGTTTTCAGGGTTCTGCTTTGCTTATATGTTGAATGCTGAAAAAAGTGTTCAGCCAAAGTATATGTAAATTCGATTTTGTTTGTGTGAGGTCTGATGGGTTTCATTCCATTGTTCAAATTTAAGTTGATGAAAGAGAAGATAATTGAAACCATTAAAGTTGAGAATTAACCTTCAAAGTTTTCCTCCTATAATTTTGGTGTGCTTAGGGTGTCTTATTTATCTTCTTCTATTTTTCCTATTTTCTTTTTGATTTTTTAAGCTCAAGCCCTGTTGACACCCTAGTGTGTCAACTAACACAGGTTTAGCCAAGTCGGTGATTTTTCTGATTCGACCAAATTAGACACTGATTTCGCTAAGTCAGGCTGAGTCCAATAACATTGGTTAATAACTGAGTCACCAGACATGTGGACACGGGACACGGAGGACACAGAAATACGAGTATCCAACACGGGCACAACAATCACCGGAAACTGGACACAGAGGACACTTTATATATATATATATATTAATTTATGAATTACACATACAAAAATGAAATAATTAATAAAACTGTAAACATTTACATGAATGATGATGATGATACAAATTCATTATTCAATCATACAACTAGTACTACTATTAAGTTACTAAGTTACTAACATAAATGATGAATCATGATAAATATTAAAATCATAATGACAAACATTGAAATTTGAAACACACAAGAAATTCAAACCATAAACTGCAGTTTTCTCATTAAGTCATCAAAATCAAAATGTGTTACATAGACACCGACTTATGAGTCACTGCTACAGGCTACATGCTACAACCTACATGCTACTATAGGTGGGAATGCCAGTGGAAACTATGAAATAAGGTAGAACTAGATCCTAGAACCGTAGATGGAAGAATCCCATAGCACAAGACTATCACTGGTCACTGGTCAGTAGTCCTCCAACTCTATGTCATCATCATCAAAATCAGCGTCATCGCCACTGCTCTCTCCTCCAATCTTCGACTGCTCTACATGATCATCCAATCCAATCTGTGGAACTGGATCTGTTGGTGTGGAGGATGACCCCTCAAGAGGAATATCATCCTCAAAAGTGACCGGCTCTAGCACAGGGTCATTAAGATCCATGTTGGCCAATGCCAACGCAACACTGTCGTCCAAACCCATATCATCAGGAAACACTTCCCACATCTTTGTCTTTCCCATCTTTGTCTTTCCCTTCATCCACTCCTCCCTCTGCCTGCAAATAAGACGGAGGTTGGTGTGCACATACACCATTGACTCTGCCTTGGACTGCTCGAGCCTGCTCTTCTTCAAACTGTACAAATTCCCATATGTGCTCCAATTCCTCTCCCAACAAGAGGATGAAGGAACCTGAGAGAGTATCCTCATGGCTAACTCCTGTAGAGGAGGGCATGCTGCCCCATGAGTTTCCCACCAAGCATGGGGCTTCTTAGCCCCCCTGTCTCTTAGCACATCATAGCTAGAAAATCTCCCGCTGGCAGTGGAAAAATCTATAAATTCTGCCTCTAGCTCATCAAAGGATGCTCTATCCTAATATAGCCGTCTAAAAGCTTCCTTTCTCCCTTCTGAAAGCTCATGATCCATGTGAGGCGGGAATCTGCATGAAGTCCCACCACTGAGCCACTCATTGCTGTAGTATTTGGGATTCAATGAGTGAGCCAAGCAATGCAAAGGTGTGCAATTCTTATTCCACCTACTGATAAGAATATCCTGTATGGTGGTGAAAAAGATGTCTGCTGGTGTCCCATACTCATGGGACTCATTCTATAAATAATGGTCCTCATGGACTCAATCATGGAATCCCACCCCTCATAAACCTCTCCTAGGATGGGCTTGTCTGTTTCTGCAAATCGTAACAAAGAGATAGTAGGGTCCATGATCTTAATGGTAAGATCTACCCTCTCCCACCAAGCATCATCTAACACTGTATTCTTGACCTTTTTTGAAGAAGCTTGATCCGTCTTTCTCCAAAAAGACCAAAAATCTGAAATAACCATGGACCCAAGAGAAGCCTTGACCTCCGTCAACCTCTTAAGCATGATGAATGAGGAGGCAAACCGTGTATCTGCAACCTTCAACAATGATAGTTGTGTGTACTTTTTATAGATTGTGAGGGCATTGGTATGGTTTTGTACAAAATTGTGGATATGACGTGCATCCTCAATAAGAATTCCAATCCATGTCACATCCAGAGCAATGGATTTAAGTGCTAAATTCAAGGAATGAACAATGCAAGGTGTCCAACAAATTTGTGGATATTTAGCTTCCACAATCATGCCAACAACCTTGCAAACATGTGCATTATCTGTAATAATTTGCACACAAGAATCAACACCTACATCTTCAATAACTTTAATGAACAACTCACCCATGTATTGTGCATCCTTGTATTTTCCAAGAGCATCCACTGCTTTCAAGAAATCTGGTCCATTCAAGGAAGACACCATGAAGTTGATGAGTGGATGGCGTGCTGCATCTGTCCATCCATTTGAAACTATACTAACACCAGATGAGGGCTAAGCTGCTTTAATAGGCTCTAGCATTTTATCCACCTACCTCTTTGCCTTAACCAACAATGTGGTTCTAAGCCTCTTTGAACCAGGAGGCATGTACCCTGCTGGAGCCCCTTGAGTTAGACGTCGACACATCTCAATAAATAAAGGAGACTATGTAACATTAAATGAGATGAAGTTGAGATAGAAAAAAAACCCAATGGTAAGATCCAACTCATCTCGCTTCTCTTGCTGAAATATCTTGTCCATTGGACTTATTGCGGGCCTCTTTCTTGTTGTTGCACTCCCACCCTCAAATGGGTGTTTGCTAGATGGTTTCCTCAAGAATGGAAGAGGATCCTCATTCTTGGTTTTCCTAGATGCTACTGCCACGATCCCCTCGCCAACATTGGCCTCTCTTTCCAGTTCTCTTCGTTTGGATGCACTCACTCCTTGACATGGTCCAAGTCCACAAGGTGTGCCCAATAAATGGCCCTTTACTTGGAAGTAGGTGCTTGTAAATTGAGTCTTGCAAAAACTACATGTCCAAAGAATATACCTCCCCCCTTTAACTTGGATCCGGGCCCTTGATGTCTTGTGACATACTTCCACAATGGATACTTTGATTCTTGAGCTTGCTTCCTTGCTAAAACAAAATGTTTTTCAGCCTTTGAAATTGTTGCTGCAGTCCCACTTCTAGCAGATGGAACACTAGCTGACCCTGTTGAAAATGAAGGAGGGGGGACAACATTGGTGGGTAAATCCCTCCCTTTCTTTTGCCCTCTTCCAACTTCCCTTGATGATTGAGCCATGGCTACTATAGAAAATTTCTTGGACTGCTGCTGTAGAAAAAAACTTGAAGAATGGTGGACAAATCCACTTGCTTGGCACTTGGAATCCTTTCTCACACTCCACCAAAGCCCTTTGTTGCACTCTAACTCACTTGCTGCTCCAACATGTGGGAAAAATGAGCCAAAAGACAAGTCAAAAAACAGTTTTGAGGGCTCGCGGGCCACTTTTCTGCGAGACATGTGTTTGAATTTTGTGACACGCTTTTTCGTGGTGTCGGACACGTAATTCGCACGTGTCACGTGCACGTGACACGTTGAACCATCAAATCCGACACGTGTCAGGTCGAATTGTGTTGGATTCAATGGACATGTGACACGAGGAGGGGTTAGGATGAATTTGATGACTTAGGTTAATAATAATCTCCTTTCCAAATATCCTTATCACCCACCAAGACTACATCATAGCTTAGTTGTCAATTCTAAAAGATAGGGAAAGAACTTGGTAGATGACTAAGAGAAGGAAGAGAATAATGGAATGTTTTGTTAGAAAACTTGAGATGGAAGCATGCGAATCTGTGCAAGAAATATCAATCTTCTTGTCGTTTGTGTGCACATATTAGTGCAACAAGTAACACGCCGAGGACTTGAGAAAGGCATAGGAGAAACATGGAACATGGTACTCACATCTTTGAATTGAAGCCAAAACTCTTTGTAGAGAGAAAGTTCTTTGAATGGCTTTGGGGAGGATGGATACATGATGGGAAGATGAAATCCCAACCCAAAATCTCCTATAACTTTCAAATGAAGATCCCGCATTATGAGTTTGGAGGTAATGTTTGTTAGCTTTTGGGGTTAACTACCAAAGTGTTATCACCTTGCTATGAGAGTACTATGTCATCTAGCCCCTTGGTGATGCTTCATCGACATATGGATGGCTTAAGCTTAACCTTGGTAAGAGTGTTGGCATGGTGCCCTTATCTAGGAGCTTGTTGCCTTGATTGACATGGTGACCAACCCATTGGGTGCACACAATGAGGGATTCGGTTGCTTGATCAGGGGAGGTACCTACCTAGGAGGAGTGCTAGGAACTTGGAGGACACTTAGCCTTGGAGCTTGGGACCAAGTGATATATATCTTGGAGGTTGGACACTTGACTTGAAGATGCTTGGGTTGAGGAGCATACATCATGGAGTTTGTTGATGGATCTAGACACATGTTGAGGAGGATCATTGGAGCTTAGTGATCATATTGGTGCATATGGGAGTAGCATTGGGCACACGTGAGAGGACATGTGGCACATTGTTAGACGAGGAGCACTTTGCATGGGGACACTTGGATATTGGATCACCGTGGAAGAGGGAGTGTTGGACTAACATCTTGTTGGATAACACACCATCTTGGAGGAGGGGCATTGAGCCCAAGGAAGGTCATGCTTGGAGGACATTTCCCTTTGGGGGTTGGATAAACCCTAGTTTGTGTAATATCCCCGGATCCTCGGATTTGGATATAAACTACTAACTCTGGGGTTGTGACTGCAGATTTGATGCGCTGGGGTTTCTAGTGGAGTTTCAAAAGGTTTCTGGATGCGTTTTGCTGTGTTTAATAGTTTTATACAGTGCATGCAAATAGATTTGGAACCATAACCAACTCAACAATTTTATTAAGCAAAATAATAGACAATATAAGGCAATATGCAGAAACTCAAACATATCTCTTCAACTAGATTTTTATAAAGGTCGATCTTAACTGGAATACAAAACAAGATACTGAAAAATACCGATAACGACGATAGATGGATGGATCTGAAATTTGCAAGGTAGATCCACTACATACACGGAAGGAAGCTCTGCATGCAACCAAAAATGTGTTGCAAAACTGCTGCAGAAGACTGGAAAGTTCGCCCTGGTGGCAATACTTGTCGGAACGTGATGAGATCTGTCTCAGATGGGTCGTCCTGCGCCCTAGCACACTTCCCCTACCTCAGAGATGGGAAGCTGGCTCTCTGTTGCACTGTCGAAACCCTGGATGGATGCTGGAACCCCCATGCACAGCAAACTGATGAATTGGCATGATCTGGGTGTTTTACTTGTCAGCAAATTGTGAGATTTGTCTCACTGGAAGCGCCTTAGCCTTCTCTCAAATGGGTTAGAAGGAATTTGGCTCTCCTTGCTTGGTTGGGCCTAGCGACCCCTAACTGCTGATAAATCCTCCCCAAAACCTCACTTTGCAACTGGGATATCTGCACATTCACTTGTGCTGGATCTCTCTGTTGCTATAACCTGAACTTGTAGCTTAATGAAGAACCTGTGTGGTCCTTTCGACATACTAGGGTGTGTCTCTCAACACCGAACTCTGTCAATGGTGGTGGTTTCATCCAGAAATCCACAAAACAAGAAGGAGGTCGCCTGAATCCTCTCTGGGTTCTAATTTCCAATTCATAATCTGCATAATGAGGAACTAAGTAGACTTTTCTCCTTTTATATCCCTCCTCATCTAATTGCTCGTTCAACGACACTTATGCAAAGACTGAAGTAGATAATCGAAGGGAAAGGACACTGCAAGGAAAGTGTAGATTGTTGTCCTAAAACTATAAAAGAAATCAGCAAGAAGGAAATACTGAAATGACAATGCTGAAAGGAAAGACAACTTCCCTAGACCCATTTTTTTTTTTACCTCAAAGCTACCATGATTAAATCATAATACTCAAAGGACCAATGTAACCATGCAACCAGATGATCAATCCGACGAGAAAGGTTAGCATGGTCAACCTTCCAAGGGGACCAACCATGAAATTTCATATGACCCAAAGTTGCCTTGAAGTACTTGTTGGTGAAGCCATAACTGAAGGGTGCCAGTTGACTAAAGACTGATTGGGACTTAGAGCATGGTATTTCAACAGTAACAAGCATGAATGCATGAGAGCCGAAACTCTTGGCATCTACTTGCTGAAATACCTCCATCATCGTGAGCTCAACTGGGTCATGATAAACTCTGATATCCAAGTCTTGATCAATCTCAAGATCCTGAAGAACAACCTCGGGATGTAGAATAGTATGCAAAGTGTAAGGGACATCATCCTTCGGTTGAGCCAAAAGTGTCTCCTCCTGTTGTAATGGTATTGGATCAAGCTGTTCTTGAACCGCTGCTGTGCAAGGCAAGGATGAAGCCTCTTCTAAGATGGGCACAGATGAAATCCCCTGTTGACTGATCTCTACTTGGTTAACCCGTGGTTCCTCCTCTTGAAGTTTTTCATCTTCACGAATGGGAGGAACCAATGAACACTCTAGAGTAATCACATCTTCACCTTCATCTTCTTGGAACTTTGCCTGTGACTCAAATGGTGCAACTATTGCTTCCAAATCATCTAAGATTGGGCTATCACCCTCCTGTTCATCTTTGGGAACTTGACACGGTGCAAGTTGTGGTTCATCTTCAATAATACCGACTTCTTGCACTTCTGTAACAACCAATGGTTGAAGATCATCGAGTGGAGTTACCTTCACTGGTTGGTCCTATTGCCGTCCTTATACACACTTGCAAACGTGAGCTAAGTCCTGCTCACTTAGTGTGTCCTCGGAGGCACAATGCCTAGGTTCAAAGTCCACGCTGTCACTTTGACTTGAGCCTCTTCCGTCTAGGCTAACTCCTAGGGAAGCCAAGGGGGGTAGATCCTAGTTACTAGATGAGATTAATATTTAATGTTCTAGGAGTTGGTTTTAATTGGTTAAAAGGTCAGGG
>JASDQU011403700.1:1241-19785 GCA_032191745.1 Picea mariana
CTAGGCTCCTGGCCCATATGACCATTATCCCCGTGACCGCAATCTTACCACTCATCGGGGTTTCGAGATTTTCAATGCCAAAATGCATTGGCTCACGGGATTCCCGATATGTGAAACCCCAATGAGTCATCCCTCCTTTCGAGATTTCACCTTGGATTTTCCCGATGGTAAACCTCGTACAGCTCCTGTCCGATTTGACGGCTGACAGGATTTTTGAATGAGATCCAACGACTGTCGATCTCTCCCTTATTTAGGTTTCTCCTAAGCTCCTCCTGGATGTAGAAACCAATGGTCCATATCTTCTTCTTCAGTCGATCTGACGGTGGTTGTGCTCCCTCCTGAGCTTTACAGGCTTTCCTCCCAACCTTGGGAGAATTAAAAGTTCTCAAAGGCCTCAACCTTTGTCTTCCTTCTCCTCTGCAAACTCCTGCATCTTGAGCTTGTCGCATGCATTCTCCTCGACACTGTTCCTCCTGAGCTTTCACTTCCGAATCCCCAAGGGATTCTTGGACTTCTGCACCTCTGCAGAGTCTTCACATGCACACTCTGATCCTGCCATCTTCACTATTGTACTTTCCATCAATGACAAGCATACGCTACCTGTTAGACATTTGCCAAGAGAATATTTATTTCCAAATGAGCATCTCTTTCCAATATCTACTAACTTAACTTGGTTTGTAGATATTGATAACTTTTTGGCCATAGGAAAGCAACTGCATTATCTGAATCCCCAAAAATGACAAAGTATATAGTCAATAAAAGATAAATATTTTCATGGATTGATGGTTGCCTCTTCTACCCTGGGCCTGATTTGATTAATAGAAGATGTGTACGCGAGGATGAAGTACATGCAATAATAAAAGCCTGTCATGATGGGCCATGTGGGGGCCATTTTGCAGATAAAAGGATTGGGTACAAGGCACTCCATCAGGAGTATTATTGGACCACACTTTTTAGATATTCCAAAGAATAGGTGAAGAGGTGTGACAACTATCAATGCATGGGTAGATCTGTACAAGAAGATGAAATGAAGCTACAACCACAGATGGTGTTAGAACCTTTTGACAAACGGGCCATTGATTTTGTGGGACCAATAAATCCCCCTTCTCGTCGACACTCGTACATCCTTTTCTGTACAGATTATGTTACAAAATGGATCGAGGAAAAAGAAATTCCGACAACAACCAAACAATCAATTGTGGAGTTTCTCAATGAAGAAATATTTGTAAGGTGAGATAATGACCGACAAAGGAACTCATTTCATGTCACAACTTGTGATAGATATGATGGACAACTATAAAATAAAGCATAGATTAAGAACACCATATCACCCATAGGAAAATGGAAAAGTAGATGGGACTAATAAGATCATTGAGGCCATTATCACCAAAAATCTTAGACTACACCTTAAGGATTGGGCCAATAGACTCCTCAAAGCTTTATGGGCCTACAAAACCACCTAGTGAACTACTACAGGATGCACAGTGGCACACCTTATGAGTTAGTATATGGGAAAATAATACTCCTACCCATTGTTGGTTGTCTTCTTTCACTTCTACTTCTTGGGCTGACCAAGGTTCAGATCTCAACATGTTTCCAACAAAACCATCTAAAACTATCGACCCTCCTCGTAAACCAGAAGGCAACATAGTGCACTACACAGTCTCACCCAAGATAGTTCTATGGGTGACTGCAATTCTCAAGTGCTTGCAGTCTAGGAATGAATGGGGGTCTAGGATTGTATTGGATCTTCTTCATGCATTCATCATCTTAACTATTTAATATTCCAATAATTTGTTCATCTTTTAGTCCATGCATACATTCTAACATATCTAGCTTAACCATTCATTCATAAATCACTCATTGACATAAGGTAAATAAGATCAATAACTGTCAGAAAGTAAACATACACTAAACAACACACATAACACAGGTTTTACCGTGGTTCACCCCCTCCTGGGATATGTACACAAAGATCTGGCTTCTTCTGCTCTTTTATTAAATTTGCTGCAAAATCTAGCATTGAGCACATTACATATTTCTCCTTACAACATAAATGGTTTAATACCTTCTATGAGGTGGACTAGATCACACTAGGCTCCTCATCCCATGATGTAACCCTCAAAATATGGCCTACTTGATTCTTCTACATCTCAACAACTTACAAAAATCTCAAAACAATGACTGAACTAGTATTCGAGCAGAACCGAGCTAGTATTATCTTCGAACCCAAACCTAGACCTTCTAGGTTCTTATTTATACTACTTTACAGTATTATAGCCATTAAAAGATTTACCAAAACTATAACCCTAACATGGTTAGGTATAACTTCCTACGCGCCTTGCATGTTGCTTTGCCTGCCAGTTGTTCTTCTCCAAAATTAGGCCTTTTCTCTCCAAAATTAGGTCTTTCCTAAAAATAGGCTTACACCCAATAGGCCCCCAACACTGACATGTGGCTCTTCTGAAGCCACTTAGGTAGTGTGTGCTCCCTGAACAACCTTTTCCAGGTTGTGGAACTTGTCCTTCAGTTCCTTTCCTTTTTCCCTTATCTATGCAGCTTTGCTTGTTAGTGCCTCTATTGTCTACGCTATTATTTACTCGTGTCTTAATGTTGTGCTCTATGTTTGTGCCTATCCACTACTTGTATTCTCCTTCTCCAACTACGTGATCATATGTGCTGCTTTTTCTTAGAGGGGTTCCAATTTTTCTCTTCTTGCTTTCTTCTTTGTCTGTACATATTTCAATTATGATTGCAACTTCCTCATTTCTTGAGTGCCCTTCAAGTGCTCTATGATGCTCATTGTTTTCTGCCTTTGTTTGAGATCTTGTATAGCAGCGTTGATTGTCTCCTCTTCCTCATCCCATTGTTGGACCTTCTCATATTCTTCTAGGATTGTCCATATCTACGCTACTTCGTTGAAAAAATCTTCTACTTCCCTTGCTTCTTTCTCCATTTCGAATATTATGAGTGACGATTCTTGTGCTATTTGTTCTTGAACCTTAGGAGGAGTCATAGGGTTGAGCCTTCCTTTTAGCTCCTCAATCTCTTGCTTGTAATGATCAATGGTTTGTGCAATGAGGTTGATATTCTCCTATGTGCTCTTCTCTTGTGCTTGCACATTGTCTGGGATGCGATTATAAACCGTTGTCAATCTGTATTCCATTATATTTGCACGTTCTTTTTCCTATTTTTTTTTAGCTTCACCTACTCGACTACCAGTTCCAGGGCGTCCCTTCCATTCTTTGTTTCGTGCAATTTTGTTGCATCTATCCTTGGATGTGATTTCAATTCTTGCACGACACTAACTTGAAGCTTATACAATGCCTTGCTTGGTATCCTTTCCAATACCAACACTACCAATGCCAGATCCTTCAATGGTGTCTGGGCTATGACTTTGTCCATTTGTAGCACCTCCAATGTTACTTGGAAGCTTGGAATCGCCTACACAATGGTCCAAATGGTATCTTCCTCATTTGGCATAGTCCTTGCCTCTACTTATGTTGTTGCATGGAAGGGTTTTGTTCCCCTTTTAGGCCTTTGTGTTACTTTTATTTTCTCTAGGACCTGCCTTATATTAGCCAACTCATTTTGTATTCTCCCTCGTTGGTGTTGGGCCTCTTTGAATTCCTCAGTTGCAAAATCTTGTACTCTTTATGCGATGCGATCGACATAATCCTCAGTGATTGTGTACTCCTGTAGCTACTTGTGAGCTTTTTCCTTCTTGTGTGACCCCCCTATGTGTATAATTAGCCACTTGGGTGGCCTTATTTCTTGTGGGGTGTATTCTAAGGGGATTTCTTGTGTCATTGTGTCCCCCACTCCTTGTTCTCCCTGTGTTGGGGCAATGTTTTTTTTCCCTACCTGTGCATCCTTCTTTTGCACACTCCCCTTATTTTGTTGCATCGGCTTTTGACTGGGCTTCCCCTAGTGTGTCATATTTTTAGGTGCAATGTTATCTCTTGTAGGTGTCTTAGATGACCCTGCTTCTACCTCCTTTCCCTTTTGCATTTCCTCAGTGATGACTGGGATATTCCAATCATCTTTCCAGTCCCACATTGCCATTTCCACCTCCTCTACATTGCTGCAATATCACAAATGAAACCATTATTTCTCTAGATCCCTACATTCTTATATCTACATGTTGTGGCGTGTAGCTCTAAAGTTCTCTATACCTTGATATTGCACAAAAACCTCCGTAGTGATTCTCGAGGTATTAGCTATGCTCTCCTGGATGTCGCTGAAGTATCGAACAAAGGTACTTGTGTTGCCACTTCTTCTCTTATGGTTCGAAGTGCTCCCCATTGATGTATATTATGCTACACGAAAACTTCCTACTCTTTCACAAAAATAACAGTAGGGGGGCTCCTTCCACCCGATTAGTGCTATCAAAATTAACAACCATAAATAGTGGAACTCTATCCCCAAGTCTTGCGTGTCTTTGCAGTTGTCAGGGAACATGTTCAGCAGATAGGGGGCATAAATGAGCATGGTTCCATTTACGCACTAAGATACATTCCATTTGCGCACTGAGCTACAGCTACGACAAGCCCTGCATGGACTTCCTCCTTGTGACACTTCCTTAACAATTTGTAAGTCATGAGTTTTGTGGCCATCCTGATGGCTGCGTCATTGATTCTTTTGATGATGATCCCACACGAGCCCCTCTCTATGCCATATGTTTTCTTCATTTCCTCAGTGAAATCCTTCTCTTTTGTATTTCATATAGGTATTGCATGAGAATCTCGCCCATTGATGACATACTTGTGATGAACGCAATCAATTCCATGTCGATGGAGACGGGTTCTTCCATCCATAAAAATCCTCCATGGAGGACTGCCATCAACTTATTGACACAGTTATTTACCTCTGTCCCCCTACTGAAGTGGGGAATATCCACTAAGTTTAGGATCCATGTGTTCTTCGGGCCTGCTTCCCATTGTTTCGTTTACATCATGGGGTCTCCAAATGGACTTGTACCTATGTTTTCCATGTAGATTTGTTGCTCAAATTCTGGGAATTTTCTAGTGTCGGCCACATCATTGTCTGAGTACTTTATCCTTTCGACACACCCTAGTAGGGTCAGTGTGGTATGAATCCCCTCTGGAATGTGCAGTAGTACAATTGTTGTGTCGGGTTGCTTGTGTGGGGACCGTGCCATGGTTTTTTTTCCCTTTCTTCTTACTAGCGTGCTAGAGGTCCCAACCTCCGCTTGTCTATCTTATGCACCCGAGTTTGGTTGATCGGTTATGTCTTCTACCAACCCTTCTTGTTGCTGTGTAGAACCTGCCCCAAATTGTGGTCTCGTCACTGCAACCTCTTTCTGCTCATTGGCATCCCCATTTGTTCTCTGGGCTACTTTGACCCTCATAGGTTGTTGTAGGTTTCCTGCGTCAACTATTTTGTGGCCTTGCACACTATCGTGTGAATCAATTTCCATATCGATCATCATTGGGTTTTTTTCTTCTTCCTCAACTAGTGTGGTGCTCACTGGTTCAACCTATAGGGAGGGAATTGCATCAACATCGACAATTCCCTCTCTCTGTGCCATTTCTTCCTCTGCCTCTGCGGTTTCATGTGGTTCCCTAAGGATGCTTTTAGTTTTCCTTGCAGTTTGGCTTGGTGCACCAATATTTGGTGGTGCCATAGTGGGTATTTCTTGCTTTGTCAAATAGAATTTGATTGGTTTGCTCTATGCACTCGCATTTTTTCCTATCGTCTGCATGCTCTCTAGCTCTATGAGTTTGCAATTTCACAATAAGTGTTGTTTTACTCGTGTTTCCCCTTTATATAGAGGGTGCCATGAATGCCATGAATATTCTTAGAGAATATTCTCTGGTTGCGATTAATGCATTGAAGCTTGTTGAGTACGCTTTATTTAATTCCATAAATGCGCCAATTTGCGCCTTTTTTCCCTAACAATTGTTTTTAACTTTTTCGGTTGTTCGCTCCTTTTCCGGTGTGCTAAACTTTTTGAGTGAGTTGTGCATTTTTGTTGTGATTTTTCCTTAGTGCTTGGTGTTTTTCTTTCTATCACCCATATGTTGTGCACATAAATTTTTCTTTATCTCCCGATGAGTCCACTCTTTCTGCGCACAATATTTCCCAGTATTTTTGCATTTTCTTTCTTTTCTATTTTTGTATTTATTTTTCCTTCTTTTTCTCATTTTTATTTATTTTTATCCTTTTTCCTATTCTAATCTCTACTATAGTACACTATATACATGCCTTTTACCACTACGTTATAAAGTTTAAGGATTAGGAGGTCGACTATCCCTGTACAATTTCAATTGACTCCTGTTCATCATTCCTTTCAGTTCTATTCCTGCTAGATCCTTTAGCTGTATAGATCCCCCATTTGTGATAGTATTTACTTCATAGGGCCCTAGCCAATGCATTCTAAATTTACAAGGATGTTGAAAAATTTTACTGTCATAGAGAAAGACTAGGTCTCCTTCCTTGAAACTCTCCCTTTTATATGCATGTCACGCCAAGATTTGTCTCTTGCTTTTTGTACTTCTTGGTGAAATCCTGCCATAATCCTATCCTCTTCCATTACCTTTACTGCACCTCTTTCTTTCATGTTGGTAATTGCTGCTACGGGCAGACTGGGTGCCATAAATTCTAATGATACTATTGATTTCTTCCCATACACCAATTTGAATGGTGTTTTTCCTGTCAACTTCTTACATGTGGTCCTATATTCCCATAGTATTGTTGGTATTTTTAAGTCTCAATCATCCCTGTTGACATTGCAGATTTTTGTAAGATCATTCTCCAAGATCTTATTGAAGGCATTTACTGTTCCATTTTCCTGAGGATGGTATGGTGTACTCTTCTGGTGATAGATTTCAAACTCTTCAGTCATATCCCTGATGGTACTGTTGATAAAGTCAATACCTTCATCACTCATCAAAATTCTTGCACACCCAAATCATTTTGATCACTTTCTCAAACAAGAAGTGTGTTGTTGTCTCTGCGTTGCAGTCTTTAACTGGTGTTGTTTATGCCCATCTTGTTAATTATTTTTTCGTAGTAATGATATATCTAGCTCCTGACATTTTTTCTGGTGGATGGATTGGTCCAACAAATTCTATTTCCCATTTTTCAAATACCTGCAAAGTCATTTGTGGTCTTAGGGGCATCTCATCCCTTCTCTTGGGTTTTCCAACCCTCTGAAAAACATCACATGTCTGACAATATTCCCTGGAATCTCTATGGACTATTTTCCACCATAATTTTGCGTGAAATACCTTCTGTATGGTATCTTTTCCTTCATAGTGTCCTCCAACGATTCCTTCATGATCTTCTGTCAAAATTCTGGGCCTTTCATGTTCTAATACACACCTTCTCAAAATACTATATGCGCCCATCTTATATAAGTGTCCTGCAATAAGTTGATAGTCTATAGCTCTAACTACCAGATTCTTCTTCTGTGTGGTGCTAAAATCTTGTGGTGCAACCCCTGTACTTAAGTATTCAACAATATCAACAAAATATTCATCAATTACTTGTATTGAAAACAACTGCGCATCAGGGAAGTTGTCTTCTAAATTTGTAGGTTCTTCTCCATTAGTCACCCTTGATAGGTGATCAGGTCCTGCATTCAACTTCCCTAGTTTGACTATCACTTCAAAATCAAATTCTTGAAATAACAATAGCCATCTACAAATCCTCCCCCCCAACATTGTCTTGTTGACTAAATATTTGAGGGAATAATTGTCTGTAGACATCATAAAGTGATTAACCATTAAATAATGCCTGAAATTCTAAAGTTCATATACCATGGCTAGGCCTTCTCTTTTCGTGGTGTTGTAATTCTACTCTAATTTTGACAACTTTATGCTTACAAAGGCTATAGGATGGTCTAAGTCCCCTGCTCCTGGCTACACCAGAATTGCTCCAAGTGTTATGGTTGATGCATCTACATGCACATGAAATGTCTTTTCCCAATATGGGAATACTAGGATAGGTTATGTGACCATTTTTTTTTTTAATGTGTCCAACCCTTGTTGACAATCCTCATTCCATTGAAATCTGATATCCTTCTTTAACAATTTTTCCATTAGCACAATAATCTGCACATACCCCTTTATAAACTTCATGTAATAGCATGTATGTCCCAATGTTGTTCTCAATTGGCACACTGATTTTGGTGGTGGTAAATTGATAATGACTACAATCTTAGCAAGATCCAGTAGTAAACCTTGTTTACAGACTATATGTCCCAAAAATATTCCAAAAAGTGTCCCAAAAATGCATTTCTTAATATTGAATGATATCTAATATTTCTTGCATATTTCCAACATGAGTCTTAACACTTCTACATGATCCTTTAACAGAATTTATATCGTCCACTCATCCATATATACTTCTAAAAAATGATGTATGAATTCCTTAAAAGAAACTATGACTACTCTTGAAAATATGGCTGGTGCATTATTCATCCCAAATGGCATGACTGTTTATTGATAGGATCCCCATTCTATAGAAAAAATAGTCTTATACCTGTCTTCGGGAGCTATTTTGATCTGATGGTAGCCTGATAATCCATCTGTAAACGAATATTCTTCTTGACCTCCCACATTCTCTAAGACTTCATCTATAAAAGGGGTAGGGAAAGATTCATGTAGACAAGCATCATTCATTTTTCTCAAATCTACACAGATCCTTATCCCCCCTTGTTTCTTTTCTTGGGCTACGATAAGACTTATCCATTCAGATTCTTCTACTAGTTCTATGATACTAGCTTCCAGAATTCTGTCAATTTCTGCCTTCACTTTCTTCTTATATACTGGATTCATTTTGTAAGGTCTCTGTCTAACAGGTCTTGCCTCAGTTTTGAGAGGTATTTTCATCTCTCCTCTTGTTATGCCTTTCATCTCTGTAAAGGTCGTTGGGACTGGGTCACTATATTCATACAATAACTATGTTATTCTTTCTATTGTTTGTTCATCCCAGTAGTCTCCAATACTTGTCATTCTAGGATTGTCAATTGTCCCAATGTTGACTTTCCTCACCTTAATTGGTGTAGCAAATACTTGTGACTCCAAAGATGGACCTTCCACCTCTCTTTCTCCTTCAATTTTTGTAATCTGAATATTGCACAGGTCATCTTCATCTGGTGCTTCTTCTTCAACACTATAGCAGGACAATAGTTATTTGACTGTCTATCTATTCTTTTGTTGATACTCTATCATGAGTTCAACATCTGATTCATTAATAGATATTACACCTTTTATATTCTTCAGTGTTGAATCAATGTTGGGGTTCTCATGTTCAAATGAGAAGGTTACTACAAAGTTCTCATGTAATGTTGTCCATTCTATAGGGCCTCTACGCATTTCCTAGACTACATACCATTTCTTTGGGATTCCTTCCAATGTGTGGATGAAGTGACAAGGAAATTCATTTGGTGGTGTCATCCGCCATCGTGTTCTGCACTTCCTTTCCCATCATACCTCTGCATTTTATTTCTCCCATGCTCTGCACAGAATATGATGCGCAATAATCGCTTACATTAGTACCAATCCTGAATTATTTCTTTGTGCACACCCCACCATATTACAGGTGTAGCCTTGAGTACAATATCTAGGGATAAGATCCTCTGATTTTTCAACACTTCTTCTTCATACTTTGCCAAAAATTCCTCTAAGTTGTTTACCCCATGAAAACTAAGAGRTTCTATTATCTCTGTACCAACCCATCTTACTACATGGTCTATTCTTAAGAACCTTCTTGTGGAAACTTCATGTAATCTCTATTGCCAATTCTCCAAACCTGTATCTGAATCRAAAGCACATGATGTGATGATTCTCCAACTAAGTACCCCATCTGCATTTGGGTTAACATAATATTCTTCTCGCACAATAGTTCTGTACAATTGGTTTATTTCTTCTAGATCTAGGAAAGTAGGTTCTACAAACCTTTCTCCTTCTGAAGGATCTAATGGTGCAATGACTCTATATTCACCTTATTCAAACTTCATTTTCCTTGTCTTCAAGTTGATTATGGCCTGGTTATCAAATTACCAATCCAATCCAAGCAGTGTTGGGTAAGGTGTTGTGCCATCTACTATATCTATTACTTCAAAGTATTCCTTAGTGTGCACTCCATCCAAATCTATTGTCACACCTTTAAGCCTACCAATTGAAAAAAATATGTGTTGATTAGCTAATTTCAACTGGACAGGTGAATAGCCTAGTGTGGGTTCTCCCATACACTRCCATGTCTCCTTAGGTAAAACATTAAATTTAGAGCCTAAGTCCAGTATAATATCACCCATGTTGAAATATCTAATGTTGAAATTTAGTCTGAATTCTCTACTTGTCCTTCTTATTGAATGGAGATGATTCATTGTTTTCTTCTCTAATTTTCCTTCTGCCTCTATGTTACATTTTTCTAACAGGTTTTGAAAAATATTGACAGATGATGGGTCATTCAATAGTCTAACACAATATTGAAGAAAAGTTATTATGTTACTTACTTTCTCTAAGGGTCATACTTCACTGGTATGGTCCATTAAGGAAGGCATCTCGTACATAGGAGAGTTTTGATTTTGTTGCGCAACTGATGTAGATGCAACATTTTTCTTGAGAAACTCTTGTCTTGCCTCTTTGAATGTTTCCTTCTCTTTCCACACATCAAATTTCTTATGTGGTTCAATATTCTTCTTCACCCATTGGTGTTGCACTATATATTGTCTTACTGTGTCAGTTCTTGTCTTAGCTCCTCCTTGTGTGACTATGTTGATATTTATTCCATCATCCTTGGCTTCTACAGAAATCCACTGAACATTCTAGTTGTTCTGGTTCCTCTTTTCTTGGATCTTTCCCAAAATTGTTGTACAATATTCTGTATCATGGTCTGATGTGTGACAATACATGCATGTCGCCAGTGGGAGTGGACATTCCCTTCCATAATGTCCTAGTTGTTGGTAGTTGTGGCACACTACTGGCCATCTGCCTTGTCCAAATACCTCTACCTCATCCTCCACCTCTGTATCCAGCTTGATCTCCTCGCGGTGCGTTGTATTGAGGTACTTGATTGTACTGCACGGGGTTATATTGTGGTTGCACATTATTATATTGTGGCTAAACAGTGTTATATTGTTGCTACGCATTGTTATATGGTGGTGGTACCTGGTTGAACTAAGGTAAAACTTTCCCTGTCATCATTTCTTCTTGCACCCTATAAGCGTATGAAGTTCTTTCTCTCATTAGCTCCATCATCCTACAATATGTATCATCATGACCCACTGACTTGGAAAAATTGTAGTATGAACTCTTGGGTATTGTCTGATACTTTTGCATCATTGAACAATGATATGGATCATGCCCATGCATTTTAAAAATCTCGCAACATGGTCCTCATGTTGGAAAAGGGTTTGGTATTCCTATTTCCATATACTACGTGAAAGTTGGACATTCATTCTTGTGGTGTTCTTTTGTCCTGCATGTGGTACACCGAACAACTTCTCTTTTCTCTTTTCCCTTATTCTAGTTAATTTGAAATGTGAGGTTCTTCAGATCCTCGTTCATCTCCTCTATTGTTGGATATGTCTTCTGATATTGGTTTTCTTCCAATTGTAAGGCTACCTACAGAGCCTCTTCTTGAGTTTGGATATTTTGTTGTCTTAATGGGTATTTTAGATGTGGTAACAATGAGTTCACAAATAGTTGTATATGTTGCATGTCATTAATTTCATACTTCAACTTACCTTTCAACCGTTTGAACCTATGATTAATCTCTCAAACAGACTCACCTAGTTTTTTCCCGATTTCAATAATATCATTCATGTACTGATATTCTGAGGTAGGCTTCTGAAACTCATTTATTAGTAATTTATTCACATCTGAAACACTTCTTGTTACTCCTGGTGGAATTTTTACATCTAGGCTCATGTACCAATCCAGTGCAAGGTCTCTTAGTGTGATAGCTAACTACGCAAGTTTTGTACCCTCGTATATCAACTTCTTTGCTTCCCATATCTTCTCGCAGATGAATAAGTGTTTTTTAGGGTCCTCTGAGGCCTCTCCTAGAAATTATGGTAACCTGATGGTGGGATCATGTCCTGCCATTTTAAACTGTGTTGAAATAATACCTGTTGATTATTTGGGTTGGTTGTCATCGATGAAAACCCTTGAATAAAGTCTGGTAGAAAATTTCAGTAGCACAAAGGTTTGGGTAATGGACCCAAGTTTGTTTGATGGATAATGGTATGATTTTGATATATTTGTAGGTAAGACTATTCCATATGGATAGTACATGTCATTCCATTTCCGGTGGTATGTGGAATGTCACATAACTCCTCACGATTAGAGATTTATGGCCATGTGAAGTTGGAGAAAGGTTTGGGTAATGGACCCAAGTTTCTTTGATGGATAATGGTATAAGTTTTGATATATTTGTAGGTAAGAATATTCTATATGGATAGTGCATTTCATGCCATTTCCGTTGGTATGTGGAACATCACATAAATCCTCACAGTTAGAGAGTTATGGCCATGTAAAGTTGGAGAACCCTCATGAGTCATCTAGAAGCCCCATAAGGTCAAAGTAGTCAAAGTGGTTTAAGAGATTTTAGAAGGTAAATAATAAAGTGAAGTGATGAGTGTACTATAAATCAAAGTGAATACAAAATAAATTATTTAAATAATAAATTTAATAGACAAATTACTAAGTTACAAGTGGTTAGAAGTGGGTTAACCCTAAAATAAGGAAAGTGGGTTAAGATGGTTAAAAGGTAATCGCATGAGGAAGTTACATGAAAGTATAAATAAGAGGAAAGGCTCTCTCATTTTAATCACACTTGAGAATATTGAATATCTATAGGTGACTAAGGTAACCAAAGGATATCTAAGCCGAATTTCAGAGGGAAGGTGAAGTAAAGAAGGTCGGAGTTCAAGGAAGGATAAATTCTTTTGATGATGCTTTCTAAGGTATGTTATTTACAGGTCATCTCGCCATTTTCGCAATAATTTTTTTTCTAGAATGATTCAGACCGTGAAATTGGGAGGCCATTGAGGAAACATATCCAAGCAGTTGTGATACAAATTTCATCTTGTGGGTCATTGTATTTTTGAATTTACACACCGTGGAAAATAGGGTTTGTGGCTAGTCCTAAAACTAGTCTAAAGCAGGTGTTTCAGGTAACCACGTCATAACTTCTTCATAACAGATACAAATCCAGTAAGACCAAATGTATTGGTTTGAGAACATTCTATAGTATTCGGTGTACAATTTTCAGATCCATACAACAAATATTCTGTGCGGGGAATGCTCTACACGTTTGCTCTCTAGAATAAGCCAAAATTGAACAATGTATGCCATTTTTACTATAACTCCTTTTTTGAGAGGTTCCAAGTAGTGAAATCTGGAGGAATTGCATAAAATACACAGAAGAACAATGTGTACCATTTTAACATCTTTATTCATTACAGGTACATAGTAATGATTATTTCAAGTTAGGGTTGTTGACTAATCCAAAATTAGTCATGTGAGACTAATGTAAAGTTTGATGAAAATGCTAGTCTCTTGTTATTAAAATTAACGAAGGTTTGCAGGTATGTGATCTTATACACCAGCTCTATTACAGAGTTACAAATTATATTTGGATGATGACATTGATGAGGGATTTTGGTTGAGGTACATGTTGGGTACATGGTTGAGACAAGTAGTTGATGACTTGGCACATACATGAGGTGTATAGTTGATGATGTTGGTACATCTTGATGATTCATAGTTGACAAGTAGTTGATACATGATTTCTAGATACTTGGTACATGGTTGGAGGCACTTGTTATTAGTATTTTTGACACATGGTTTATGGATGATGTAGCATACTTGTTGTTGTAACAGATATTGCAAATTACTAAACTCGGCGTCTTTCTCCAAATTTTATGTTAGTCATAAAGAGAATGGATGGAAGCATTGGCATTTAAGGGATCGAATACACCAAGCGTTAAGTCATGGGGAGAAAAGAAGGAGACTCGAAAGGGGTGCGCTACACACCCAAAAAATCAAAGGAATAGTAGCTCTATTTCGGAAATTCAGCCGACTTAGAGTTTTAAATGACTACTTCTCCTTTCCCAAAACTTGAAATCAGGGTTCCAGCTTACACACAAATGCATAGGTGTTGAGGTTCCGTCTTATGTGTAAAATGTCGATTGGCAAAGTTCCAGACCTATTTCCATTTTCGGGAATTTAACTGCCAGAAGAATGAGCTTCTCCTCTTTTACTCCAAAAACCTGAAAGTTGAGACTCCCATCCAATACACATGAGTAACTAAAACCGTGCGCACCATAAGTCATGGAAGCTTGCAGCCGAGTTATGGATATTTTCGTCTCCAGATGGTAGCATAGGCCGCATACAGGAAATGGCAACGAGGGCACCTTCTTTTTTGTGTTACCTCAGGGTCTATTTCAATCCTTGGACAACTCATAGAATGTTTGTAGGTTCTCTGAAAATTTTCTCCCACATCCATCGTCATGTGAAGAAGTGCTTCCTTCACAGGTTGTTTAATTGGAGAAATATGTGGCTAAGCCGGTGAACTTACCTGGAGATGAAAAAACAGTTCCTTTGGACAAATGTTTTCTACTTGTTTTGGAAACATCAAGGGACGAAATCGTTGTTTATAAATGAGCTTGCTCGCTTCAAATTTGATTCTAGAAATGGTGTATGTTCTAACCTGGAAGATACCACCATAAGACAACGAGACTTTGTTAATTTGTATACATTGATGAGGAATATAATAAAGTTGTTATCAAATGCTTTTGACAAGCAAGACAAATGCATCAATGAATCTAGCATGGTTAAAGCGATGGTTTCTTTGAATGAATCAGTTAGGTGATGCAAAGGCTCATGATTTGATGAAAGGTGAATATTCTATTTCTACTGAGGGAGTGAGATAAGCAGGGGCAAAATAATAGCATTATGATAGCCATCTCATCTATAAAGAAAGTAGATTGGAGAGGAAAAATTCCAAGTATTCCAAAGCAAATGCAAATGTGCGAGCTGTTGAGCAAGGATCGGTGAGACCTTCATATACACTTGCAAGTGTGAAGCCGAGTCTTACTCCACATTTAAAATCATATATGGAAGTCTTGGCCATGGTAGAACGAGGTGAGAAGCCTTCAGGAATTCATAAAGTAAATGACAATGTTGACCCCTGGTGGCAACAAAGGAATGAATTAGATCTCAAGTCAGATAAAAGTCATCTACTTGAGAGCAATGTGAGGATAACTTAAATGGAGTCCAGTGATGATGAGATAAATGGAAATATGCCTGACTTATCTTCTAACAGTTTTGTCTCCGACATAGTTCATGATCCAGATAGTAAACCTTTGCATAGTTCGAGTGGACAAAGGTACTTGCTTTTATTCTCAAATCAGTGATGTCAAAAGGGCCAACAATACACTTTTGGCAAGGACATAGTCACCTGGTTGGAGCAGTGCTAACAAGGCTCTAATTGTATTTATCAATGAACTTTTGCTTCATGGTTATGCAAATAAAATCGTGTGGCAACATCTAGAGCAAAGCTAGGTAGAATCAACCGCAACTATTAGAATTCAAAACTTTAGTTGGCAATCTCTTCAAAGGAACAAGAGTAAATGGATAACCCAAGGCTTACCAGCTTGGATCTAGACTGAATAGAAATTTCCTCATATAAGGAACATGTAGCCATCACTACAAATCGTGCGCGTGAAGGTGAATCAAACGCATGCACTTTTATAGATAGTTCGGTGAAAATTAGGAATTATTTGTGCTTTTAACATAAGTTGGTTCAATTATTGTTGTGATTAGTTGAAGTTAGTTCATTTTTAGTTAGGTATCCTATGACAAGGATGCAACCTCCTTGAGAGAGGGAATTTATATAAAGGATCATTCATTGTAATAATAGGAGCAGGGGGGCTGGGGGAAACCTCTTTTGAAGAGGGAATCCTTTTGAAAGCTGAGTTATTTTGAAAATATGGAATGGAGTAATACAGGAGAGACGTGTTCACTTGATATTGTGAGATTCATCACAGCCGATTCTTTCAGTATGTTCTTTCTGTTGTCATTGTCGTATTGTATATCTCTTCCTTTTTCAACTGATTTAAAATTTGTTTGGAATTCATTTTATATGCTCCTTACACACAGTTGATATGTGTTGCATTTCAATGGTGACTAGTCAGAATTCACTCAAGATAAGTGCTCTGCATCTAGTTATCAACCTTCAGTCTTTTTCCTCTAAAATTGTAGTGACAATTCATCCTTGTTAGATGCTTTCACTATAATGGTCTTTTTCTTTTTTTACTATTATATCATGATTATCGATTGCTGAAAGATAGGCTTATTGTGCCTCATTTTTCACGAGTAATATGACCACTGCTATTATCTCTTTTCTTTGGTTTTCACTTGACTCCATGCCCAATGGACTATTTTCCTAGTCCAACCCAAAACTTTAAAAATCCAAAACTATCAGTTATCCACAGATCTTCCCACTATTTCGAGCTTATTGATGGTCGTATTGTGACATTATTCGAGAGATCCCTCTCAGTTTGCAAGGGGCAGCTTCCAATCCAAAGTGGTTCAAGGTTACCTCAGGATTTGATTTGCATGCAACCCAAATCCGGTTTCGAGTGATAACATTTGGCATCGTTGCCGGGGATCGAAGTTGATATCTATCCCTGGGAGAATGACATTTTCCTAGTCCTAAGGACTGGTTGAGCAGCCATTCATAGGCAAATGTTGGTTGCACATGCTCTGGCGACTCCATTTACAAGTTTCCTAAGGTGATTCCACTGGAAGGAGAACTCAGAATTCCAGCTTTCATGGTGACCTGGCTTCATGCTGGCAAGTTCAACTTCCAGTCCCTGTGCTTCATCCAAAACGACATCAAGGTTGGTAGAAGACCTCTTTTCTGTTCAAAATCTCATGAGGTGGATTGATATACAATTCAAGCATCATAGGTATGAAAATTTTCATTCCTCTTTATCCGCCTATTTGGAGTTATGTCATGTGTTTAGTCAAGAAGAGAAGTTAATACGTCCACAAAAACTCCTTATTGAGATTGAGGAAGAGCAAGAGCAGTATGAATTGCTTGTTAAATAAGAACACTGCAGAGGAGGATATGGCGCTGCTATGGCCACCTTGCACAAGTATTACAGTTTTAAGCTAAAGACAAATAACATAGTGATTCCTAAAAAGAAGTTTTTAGACATTTATTCAAATCAAAATGAAGAGTTTGCTCAAAGCATTTTCGTTGAGAGGACATGTTCAGATATATATGATTATTCAAGTCTTGTAGAGCATTTCCCTTAGAGATTCCTGTAACATGCATGGAGGCGGCCACTTTGGGAAGTATATCAAAATTTTCTTAATTTTTTTCTATAGGTGAAAGCATTGATGAACAAGTTGATTTTTCTTTTGATGATCTTTTTGCAGCCGTGTTAGAGGCTACCATGGCAAGGAGTTTCTTAATGTTTGTAGATGGTGGAGATATTCTCAGTTAGTATGTTGGTTTTCTCTTTTCCCATTCTAGCTATCTCATTGGAGAAGAAATCTCGTTGTAGTTTGGCACCCAGCTCCTTGATGGGCTTCACTGGAAAAGTGCGGTCACTTGATCTGGTTACCTGTTCTCAACAATTAGGATTTGTGGTTTTCAATTGGTTCTGGTCTCTGGATGAAGGTTCTACATAGGCTACAGGTCACGGCTTTCACGTTAGGTCACCCAATGGATGAAGGCACATGGTCTCCTATTCTTAGCACTTTATAGGAAAGCACCATCCCTAGATGGAGCCTATGTTGTAACAGATATTGCAAATTACTAAACTCGGCGTCTTTCTCCAAATTTTATGTTAGTCACAAAGAGAATGGACAAAAGCATTGGCATTTAAGGGATCAAATACACCAAGCGTTAAGTCGCAGGGAGAAAAGAAGGAGACCCGAAAGGGGTGTGCTACACGCCCAAAAAATCACAGGAATAGTATTATATGCCGAGCTCTATTTCGGAAATTCGGCCGACTTAGAGTTTTAAATGACTACTTGTTTGGTGCGGGTTGATTGGTATAGGTTTACAACAGTATATATCACAGTGATAATGTGACAGTGGTTCCATCATTCTACTTCTACATCAGGGCAGTTGGACAGGGCAAAGAAAGGTGGTTGTAGCCACCTTTTGGTTGTAGCCAGAGAACATAGGGGGTCGTAGCCTCCTTCTGGTTGTAGCCATAGAATTGGAGAGTGGGAGCTTCCCTTAGGTTGTAGCCTGAGAAATTAGGGGGTTGGAGCCTCCTTCCAGTTCCAGCTGGAAAACAAAGGAAAGTGGTTCTTCCAATGAATGTAATTCTTAAATACATATAAGAAAAAACATTATGTGGTTTTCTCCCACTTTGGGTTTCCACATAAAAACACTGGTGTATTGTGTATGTGTATGATTGCTCATTTGTTCATTTCTTATTTACTCTGAAACTATTGGATGATAATGCTACATTGATATAAAACTTGCATATTGTGGTTAAAAAGGATTGAATTGCTCTATTATTGATTCACCCCCCCCCCCC
>JASDQU011403700.1:19800-31711 GCA_032191745.1 Picea mariana
CAATAATCCAACAATACCTCCATGTGGTGTAGATACTTGAATTTTAGAACTGGCTCCGCCATTCGCTGCTCCTTGTTTAGATGCATTTCCTACTGTCTTTCTTCCACTAAAATCGGTTGTCTAAATGGTGGTTTTCTTTCTGGTGCACTAGTCAAACATGGGGTTATGGGTTCCACACTAACATTGACCTAGATTGGAGTTATGCCTTTTGTTCCTACCCTTGGACCTTTGGTTTTCCTTTCATATGTTGCGCTCAATATTTCATCAATATGATCCACATACTAGAGATCCTCTACCTCTTCCTCATCACTTGCCAAGACCTCTATAGCAACTATGGCTCTCTTCTTGTTATTCATCTTATATTAGTAGGGTGCTCCACTACGTGTCTTTCTAGCTATTTCCATTCTATGCTTTATTTGGTCTTCCTCCATCATGATTGGGTCCATGGCCTCCTTCTTCTTTCCCTTATCTATTTCTTCCTCCATTTCTCCACCTCTTGTAATTGCTTCCCCCATTCCCCGATGCACGCAGGGAAGTTTAGTTGTTTGATTCCATGGTCATCACACCGTTTTTATATAACAAAATCTTGATTGAACTATACATTGATATGATATACCTACCTCTAGGTCCTTTTAGAAAATCATTCTCTGTTGCATTGTAAGACTTCATGGTATCTACTACGAATTTGGTGATAAATCCTGCAACAATATTGTCGAACCAAAAATCTATTGTGCGCGTAAATTTGTTATTAACTTGTTGTAACTATGCGATCTCCACAGGATTCCACTCCAACTTTTTGATTCGATTTGTAGGGTGGTTTTTTTTTAACCTCAATAGCCACTCCTGCAACACATGTGAGAAATCACATAATTATACCTCATGCAGGTCGCTAAACACATATTTGTCAATATATTTGCGCAGTGTTAACTTAGGGTTTCTGTTATCTTTTTGTGCAAACTCAAGTTCCTTTGTTTTCAACCATCTTTCGATCTCTGCCTTTGCTAGATTCCATTGTCTGAACATTCCCTTCTTATACCTTCATTCTTCGCATGCTTCTTCCACAGATGTTGTCCACTAAATCCTATGCAGTTCCAGTCGGCAACAAAACCATTTGTTGGTTGTCTTCTTTCACTTCTACTTCTTGGGATGACCCAGGTTCAGATCTGAACAATTTTCCAACAAAATCCTCTAAAACTATCGACCCTCCTGGTAAACCAGAAAGTAACACAGTGCACAGACTGCACTGCATAGTCTCTCCTGAGATAGTTCTATGGGTGACTACAATGCTCAAGTGCTTGCAGTTTAGGAATGAGTGGGGGTCTGGGATTGTATTAGATCTTCTTCATTCATTCATCATCTTACCTATTTAATATTCCTAGAATTTGTTCATCTTTCAGGCCATGCATGCATTCTAACATATCTATCTTAACCATTCATTCATAAATCACTCATTAACAAAAGGTAAATAAGATCAATAACTGACATAAATAAAATATTCACTAAACAACACACATAACATAGGTTTTACCATGGTTCACCCCCTCCTTGGCTACATCTATAAAGATCTGACTTCTTTTTCTCTTTTATTAAATCTGCTGCAAAATCTAGCATTGCGCGCATTACATCTTTGTCCTTACAACATTAATGGTTTAAGACCTTATATGATGCAGACTAGATCACACCAAGATTCCTAGCATGTGATCTAACCCTCAAAATATGGCATACTTGATTCCTATACAACTCAACAAATTACAAAAATATTAGAACAATGACTAAACTAGTATTTGAGCAGAACCAACATAGTAATCTCTCTAAACCCCGACATAGACCTTCTAGGTTCTTATTTATACTACTTTATAGGATTCTATTCATTACCATATTTACCAAAACCCTAACCCTAACATGGTTAGGTCTAACTGCCTGTGCACCTTGCATGATGCTTCTCTTGCATGTTGCTTTTCCTCGCACATGCTACTTTTCCTACCTGTTGTTCTTCTCCAAAATTAGGCCTTTTCCCTCCAAAATTGGGTCTTTCCTCAAAATAGGCCTGCGCCCAACACCCATTGATATAGAAATCCAGACACTTAAGGAAAAAATACAACTTGGGTTGGACCCATCATAGGCTCAGAAACAAAGACTGCTTCAAATTAACGAGTTGGATTATCTATGACGGGATTCCCTACATTGAAACACAATGATACATCACCAAAGGGATAAATGACACGATAAGTTTATCAAGAAAAAGAAGTTCAAATATAGATATTGGGCATTACTATTTGATTCCAGATTCAAGGAATTCCGAAGAAAATTTTGCACGAGATGGCTCGGTCCATACAAGATTGATATAGTATATGACAACAGGACCATAAAAATACATACCATAGATGAAGAAATAATTCCTCTAATGGCTAATGGACATAGAATTCACTTATATCATTGACCCTTGTCAAAGGAATATTTTTCCAGGAAGACTGCAAATGGATGGTCTGACAATGATTTGGAAATCGTCCAGGAAGGAGGAATCCAGGATGGATAATATTCATTTCTAAAAAAAAAAATTGAAATAAACGAGAAGGACACTTTATGGTTTCATGATGTCTATGTTAGGATCCTTCTCAACAAATTTTAATAAAGCTTTTATTTTTTCTAATAATATTTTTCTTAGGATATGAAGGGGAGAACAATGTTGTTGCAACTTTTGTTGTGTGATTCATGTTTCTTCAACTCTTGTTGCTACAATTCCACCACCATTATTTACTCAATTTTAAATTCCCCACCCGATTAACACCCATCTCCAATGAAAAAACAAGCAATCAGATTTAGCAGGAAGAAGGGAAAATGAGGGGATCATTGATACACATGGAACCTACAAAAGCATTGTTGCTTAAGGCCTACTAACACATTAGAGAAATTTTGTAACAAGCCGGTTAGATGGAATATGTGCAACACTTACAGGGATATGGTGATAAAATAGCTCTGAAATTAACCTTGAATTACAGAGCTGAACACTCCATGGTGGCAGGTTCTTAGGTATAAGTCACCGAGAAACACAGGCAGAAGTCACCGGTTTACCAAGGCCAGGTGAAATATGGTACACCAGAAGGAATTGACAACCTGAAATTACGAGGAAAATCCTCGAACCTGGAGAGGATTTACTTAAGAAATTTACATGATTCGAATGTCGGTCTCTGTGACACCCATGAAAATATGTGGCTATCTTCGTGCAATGATATTTCACCTACGAAGGTCGCTATGGAACTATCTGTGTCCAACATATTTGACTGGTCAATCATCTTCGACACAATCGACCAATTAATATGTCATACTTCTTGCCCAAAACACGACATACGATGGAAACACTTATCTAAAAGGAAAATAACCCCAGGGACATCGTTTCACACCACAACCTTATAAATCTCTTGGTGGAACATGCACTACAAAAAGAAGGATGCTCTTGGAACAATGTCATTTGGCCCCCTGTTATACTCTCTGAGGACGAAGTGGCTATGCTTCAGGAAATAGTTGTACTTTAGGAAATGGATACACTTCCAACACCAGAAGAGGTTGTGGCTACAACTCATATGCTAGATAATGAGGATGCAGACACAATGAGCCCAGCTGCTACAACTATTCCATCAAAGAAATGCTGAAGGAAAACTAGGAAAAGGAGCCATCCTGCTGCAGCTTCGATAAAGGAAGACCATGACAATGATGTTGAGGTAACCACCACCAAACCCCCTACAAAGAGAGTCAGAGGGTTTACAAAGAGGAAAACCCTCATTCTAAAGAAATGAAAAACTATCCATGCAGCCACAACTCAATGTAAGAAGAGAAAAATTGTTGAGTCGAAAGAAAAATCCCATAAAGAGGACTAGGAAACATAAGAAATCGTAGAGATAGAACCCTCTACTGACACACAAGAACTAGCAGAGGACATCAACCTGGAAGATGAAGAGGCCTGGGATGACACACAAGAACCAGAACAAGTCACTCTAGGATAAGGGCTTATCTYGCTCCTTACTGCATATTCAGTTGAAGAAGAACCATAAGCAAAAGCTAAAGCTCCCATTGTGCCAAAAGAACCAGTGGGGTGTTATGACCCAAGGGGGGCATATATATGGCTAAATGTATATGATATGACCCCAAGGGGGGGCATATATGGGCCCAAATTTACATGTAATGTGTAAATACATATGTAATAAGGTCAGCCTAGTGACAAAGGGGCCTCATGTGCAATTGTGAATATTTATATATAAGAGATCATGTATTCATTATTGACATGTGAATTGTAAAGTATGAAATGTATTTGGTTATTTGGAGGGGGTTCCCCTATTATTTAAGGAGTTATTGTGTAACTTATCTATCTTGGAGTTGTGCTCCATGTTGACATTATGTACATGGTGTGTACTTCTATTATTTTTTGATATTTTGAACATTTTGGATCATAACATTTGGTATCAGAGCTCAAGGTCTTGGGGTTTCACTCCTACATCTGAGACACCTTGGAATTTTCCCTATAACTTGTTTTCTACGAATTTTCACAAGGAACCACTTGGAGGATATTTAGTAGACAGATCAAGGTATGAGGGGTTCAAATTTACACTCCTGAGGCATTATAATTTCTGACATATAGCCTATGTAAGATAGGGTTCTGGAATCATCCTGAATTTAGTCATCGCGAAATTTTTGCTAGAACATTTTTTTTCTGTAAAATTTCAGACCCTGAAATCCAAAGGATATTCATATAAATTATCAAGCTATCTGTGATAAAACTTTAATCTTTTGTGCCATCCTAATGTTTTAGATACACCCTGTGTAATATAGGGTAGTTGACCAGTCGCAAACAGGTGTTTTGGGTAAAACAACCATAACTTATTCATAGAGAATCCAAATTGCCTGAGACCAGTTTCATTGAATAATGCACAAGCCATATTATTTATGGTACAATTTTCAGAGTTTTATATCAATTAGTGTGCACGGGGTACGTTGTACAAGTTCTCTCTATTGGAAAGGCCAAAAATCAGCAAGGTGTGGGGAAGTTATCGTAACTTCCACTTGGCACATCCAATTTTGGTGAGACCTATGGAATTGCAGAGAAGAAATTTCATAGTACTAAAGATCTCAATTTCATACTGAGAAGGGCCAAAATTTCAGAGATACATCATAAGTAAGGTCGACCAAGAGAACAGACTCCAAATAAGGGTTTCAAAGGTATGTTCACCTAAAACTATCATAACTTGTGATTGGAATGTCCGATTGAGATGATTCAAAATAAATTGCAAATATAACACATAGAAGAAAAAATTGGAACAAGTATTAAAACTATTTTATATATTTATCCTTTATATATTGAGGTTGTGATTTGAGTGTTGGGATTAGACCTCAATTAAAAATCAATGGAAATACCTAAATTTACAGGAGATGAAGATAAAGATGAAATCAATCCTATGGAATGGTTGAGGTTGTTAAAATAATACAATATGACTCCTACGAAGGAAATATATCATTTTTTTTATGAAGCTTGGAAGTGGTGGATGATTGTTGATCAAAATACTAGATGGCACTACACATCGAAATAATTTGAAAAACTCTTCTCAGATAAATGGATTAGGGATATAAAAATGGAGGAAATGTATATAATTCAAGATGAATTAAAAGAAGCAAAGGAATATATTAAGAAGAAGGGTGAGGAGATATCTAAGATAATATCCCTTAATTAATCACTCATTAAGGAGGTTAAGAACCTAAAGCAAGAAAAGACTAGCAAAGGCAAGTGGGAAAAAGATGAATCAAGAGAATATTTGAAAAAGAAAGATAAAGAGATATGTAGATTACAAAACCATAATAAAAAAATATTGGATGAGGTTAAGATATTGAAAAAAGAAAAGAAGAATTGTCAAAATAAAGAAGAAAGAAGAATCTTGGATGAAGAATCTACCAAAAGATTGCAAGAGGAAATTTGCAAGAAGGTTGAGGAATCCTTAAATATGGATGAGTTAAAGTCAGAAATGCAAGCCAAAATTTAAGAAGGGCGTCATAATTTGTTAGATGGGATCACATTGCAGCTTGAAAAGGAGAAAGAAGACAAGATTCAATAAGGTCAATAGAAGATACTTGAATAATTTGAACTCCATCTAGAGGATGTACATGCCAAATATGATGGTATTATCTCGAAGGCTAGAGTAATCAAAGACCAAGCAAATATTACCGAGGATTCCATTCTCACTGGAAAGAAGATAGATGAAATGCATGTGCAGAGTGAAGGAATACCATCAAATGTGAAATTGTATCGTTACCCCCATTACCAAGAAACATTTCAAGGAAGACAAGTCTAAGGACGATATCAACATTATGAAGGAAGAAGATGGAATACTTGTCAATATTCATGGAACAAGGGATCACCAAAGTACTCTTCAACAAGTTATTATCAAAGACCAAGAACGACTACAAATTAGAGAAGCTTCAACAAAAATACATGGAATCAAAGGAAATAAAAATATTCAACAACTAAACACCAAGGATTAAGACCCAAAAGAATTGATTTTGGATAGATATATCATCAACAATGGAATGAAGAAAGAAATAACATAAAAAAATCATATTACTTGGTTTCATCACATGTGAAGCCTTTAAATGCAAAGCTTTGAGGACAAAGATTTTTGAAGGAGGGTACTATGTTATGACCCAAGGGGGGCATATATATGGCTAAATGTATATGATATGACCCCAAGGGGGGGGAATATATGGGCCTAAATGTACATGTAATGTGTAAATACATATGTAATAGGGTCAACCTAGTGATAAAGGGGCCTCATGTGCAAGTGTGAATAACCATATATAAGAGATCATGTATTCATTAGTAACATGTGAATTGTGAAGTATGAAAGGTATTTGGTTATTTGGAGGGAGTTCCCCTATTATTTCAGGAGTTATTGTGTAACTTATCTATGTTGGAGTTGTGTTCCACGTTGACATTCTTTACATGGTGTGTACTTCTGTTATTTTTTGATATTTTGATCATTTTGGATCACAACATGGGGAGTCCTTCTAGAGACCAAGTTGCAAGTGAGGTAAAGGATACAACACAAAAGGAAGAATCGTAGTAGGCAAAGGCTCCTGTTGTTCCTCAAGAAAAAACATAGAGAACTCCTCAAGAACACTCTGCCAAGTCCTAGGAAGAAGGGAAACAAGAATCATGGCATTCTACCAATCCAGAGGCTCCTCTACATGAACGGATGCCTCTTTCTAAACCAACAAGAGGCACTCTTGACGAAAAAATTGATAATCGAGAAAAGAAGAAATATTTCGAACCAGAGGCCCCTACTATTACACAAAAACCAATAAGAGGCACTCTTGGGTAATGACCTACCCACTCACAGGGTTCAGACAAGGAAGAATAGGAAGTAGAAGAGTTTGATATAGCAATAAAAACTTGTGGAGATGACTCAGTTCATGCACAAGCACTAGGACAACATGAATCAAATAAGACTATTGATCCTTAGGGGAAACTTACTTCCACATGGGTAAGCATCCCACACCCCTTAACCATTTATGCATCTTTGGTCAAGCAAAATAAAATGTTAAGAATGAAGAACTTTAATTTACAACTCAATCTGAAAATGTTGAAAGAAGAGCTTGATGAACAAAGGGAACATGAGAAATTAGGTTACTCTGTATCAATTCCTCTTGCTACAGGGGAACCCTTCACCAACTCACAAGAAATAACTCAAATCAAATAAATAAGGGAAGTATATCTCTGGGATACACATTTTATGTTAGTTGATGAGGCCAGTCGGACAAAAATAGAACTCAAAATAATAGAAAATAGAGGAGTCACAACAGATGATGACATGATCCAGGTGGATACTGGTGGCCACTCACCTATTCCAAGTGACTCCTCTTGATAGTTTTTAGTTCAAAATTTTCTTCTGTAATTATTTGTAATTGTGGGTTCTACACTTCTGGGGTTGTATGAAATGCTACACAGCTTCCAGGTGGAGATTGGTGGCAGCCCACCTAATCTAACTGGCTTATTTGGGATGTTTTCATGTCAGTACATCTTTATGTACTTCCAAGGACGTTTTGGGGACCTAAACAATGTTTTTTTGTCTTGCCACAGCCAAATTATAGATGAAGTCAAATTTTGATGGCATAATTTGTAATTCTCAAAAATACCTTTCCAACGGGCTATCACGCGCCTAAAACAGAGATTGTATGCAAAAGTTACGACCACAGGAAGTTGAGCTACCAACTTACCCATCAAGGCCCACATAAATTTTGGTGTTTCATCTCCTAGGGTTAGGTTTTTGGATGTCTATGGTTTTGGAATTAATGGGTGATACTAAAAAGGCCTCTAGAGCCCCATTGTAATCGTTGTACTTAGATGGATACATGTAGCAGCCACATCTCTTCTTAGAGATAACTACCACCATTCAAGCAAGTTGTTTTCAGTTCTACAGTTTTACAGTTTAAGCCTATTTTATTTATTAAATAGAAGTTATTTTTCACTAGATATTTGTTGTTGTTCTCCATATATTTGTGTTATTGTATTCAATTTTTTATTCATTTTGCTCCTCTCATAAATCTGGATCAATGGTATCAAAGCGGTCTGCTCTTCATTTATTTTTCTTCGTGCATGTCCCTGGCAAGATTTGAGTATAAGAAGTTGGGACTTGAACCAGTCGAGCCTTTGCAAGATCGGTCACGCCGATCCCAACAACAACCCATGGGGGACGAAAAGAAATATGATGGAGTAGGAGATCCTTTTAAAATGTTTCTTGAAGAATCCCTTGCGCGACAAAGGAATGAAATGATGGTCAACTTTGCACAGATCCTTCGACAAATTCCCACATGAGACACATCTTCATCAAGAAACCATGAAACCCCATCAAGGTACATGCAAATTTTGATATTCCATTATTTAAAGGATTGATAGATGCGAATGATGTAGATAGATGCAAAGGGTATTTTTCAGTCCACAATTTTTTCGATAGGGAAAATATTACTTTTTCACTCCTCGAGGTCGTCCCCCATATTAAGGACTAGTGGGATACTTACTTTAAGCAAAGGGTCATAGAGGAATTTGAAATATTTGCAATTTCCCCCATGTGGGATTCCTTCAAGGATGCCATTAAAGAATAGTACTACCCTATTGGAAGCTACGAGGACCAGTACACAATATGGACCACCCTGCGTCAAGAAAGGGACTAGAAAATACCAGATTTCACCAATATTTTCCATACCCTGTGCACCAAATTAGGTATCAAAGACTCTAAACGAGATCTGTTAGAAAAACAGGATCCTAGAGCAATAAAATAAAACAAATGCAGAAACAAAACATAGAATATGCACAATACAATAGAGACACGGATATATGTGGTTCACCCAGTGTGGGCTATGTCCACCAGAGAAATTTCCAGGTCCTTCCTTTATTATTATCCAACATATGAAGGGATAGAACCTACAGCAAACCCGTTGTAACTTCCTCTTCTTTCTCTCACAGTCTCATCTCTCATAATACAATATTCTCCCTCATGCATAGCCACAATACATTTCCCTCATAATAGAGGGTTTCCTTCTACGAAAAAAAACCCTAACATAATTTCTATCATTAGATCTACGACCTTATAATGAACGGTCTAGATTTACAATGAAATTACAATATACATTTACAAGGCAATTTTTCCTTCGGGGGCTTCACCCCTAAACCCCACAGAGGGGGTAACCCCCCTCTGCAATCCCCCGCGTGGAAGAGTGTACATTTTTATGGGGTGTAAATACTTCATGGGGTATAAACACGGCTGAAAACAAAAGACCTTTGAATCAAGAAGATAATCAGGCTCCACAAACAAACAATCTCCCACTTGGAAATTGATCTCAACAACTCCATCGTTGTTGTATATACTGGACTATGAACCTTCTTGGACCTGGAAAATTTCTCATCTTCACCTTCATACTTGAAGACCAACTGAAACTGAGCAAGAACTCAGTTTCTCACTGGTTACTCCCTTTGTTAACATGTATACATGATACTGGCTAGTGTGTATCTTTTCCAACTTCAAATGTCCATCTTCCAAGACGGATCGTATGAAATGGTACCTCAACTTTATATGCTTAGTATTCGAATGGAAGGCTGAGTTCTTTGCAATATGAATGGCACTCTCACTGTCACAATACAACCTGTTATTCTCCTGCTTCTTTCCCAATTCCTCCATAAACCTCTGTAACCAAATCATATCTTTACCAGCCTTTGTATCAACAACATACTCTGCTTCTGTTTTTGAAAGTGCAACAACCGTTTGCAGTTTCGATATCCAACTTATTGTTGTTCCACCTAATTAAAAACATACCCTGTGGTGCTCCTCTTGTTATCTTTATCACCTTCCATATCTGAATCAACATATCCCTATAGAAAAGTGTATGAACCTCCAAAACATAATGCATGAGTAGTAGTACCTTTCAAATACCTGAGAATCCACTTTACTGCCTCCCAATGTTCTTTACCTGGATTGTTCATATATCTTCTCACAACTCTCACTGCATGTACAATATCTGGTCTTGTGCAAACCATTGCATACATCAAGCTGCCAATTGTTGATGAATAAGGGACCCTAGACATGTATTATATCTCCTCCTGTGTCTTGGGACACATTTCCTTAGTTAATTTGAAATGGATGGCCAAAGGTGTACTAACTGGTTTTGCATTCTGCATTATGAACCTCTCCAAAACCTTCTCTATGTACACACCCCGAGACAATGTCAATTTGCGATTTTTCCTATCTCTTGTTATTCTCATACCAAGGATTTTCTTTGCAGCACCCAAATCCTTCATCGCAAATGAATTAGCTAATTTCTTCTTGAGCACATTTATATCCTGCATATTAGACCCTGCAACAAGCATGTCATCTACATGAAACAGCAAGATAATATAGCTTCCATTTTCTAGCCTTTTGAAATAAACATGGTGATCAAAATGAAATCTACTATAACCCTGTTCTATCATAAACCTATCAAACTTCAAATACCACTGCCTTGGATCTTGCTTTAGGCCATACAAGCTCTTCTTCAACTTGCATAATAAATTATCCTTCCCTTTGACCTCATACACTTGTGCATGCTGCATATAAATCTCTTCCTCCAAATCCCCATGGAGAAAAGATGTTTTAACATCTAATTGTTCAAGATGCAAATCTTCTACTGCCACAAGACTTAAAATAGTCCTAATTGAATTCATTTTAACAACATGAGAAAATTTTTCATCAAAATCTATACCTTTCTTTTTTGCAAACCCCTTTACAACAAGTCTATCCCTGTACTGCTTTATTCCTCCATCTTCTTCCTTCAATTTGTAAACCCATTTATTCTGCAATTCTCTTTTTCCTGCAAGAAACTGAACCAAGTCTCAAGTATGGTTATTTACCAAGGAATCCATTTCCTTTTTCATGCCTTGCTCCCACTTCTTTTTGGTGTCTACTTGCATTGCCTCATCATAACATTCTAGTTCACCAGAATCAATCAACAATAAATAATACAATGAAGGAGAGTATCGTTCAGGGGGTATACTTAACCTGGTAGATTTTCTAACAACACTTGCAAGTGTTTGAGGTACATGTTTCTCTTGTTGTTGTACATTTTGATTTTTTGGTTCCTTTGGAATTTCTTTTTTAGTGATCTCATCAAGCACTATGTATTCTTGTTTTTGTTTTTCTTGTTTATTTCCCTGCAACTGATCTTTGTACATGAACTTCTCATTGAATATGACATCTCTACTCCTAATGATTTTGTTATTTTCATAATCCCATAAGCGATAACCAAAACCATTAACACCGTATCCAATAAAGGTACACTTCTTGAATTTTGCCTCAAGCTTTGTTCTATTTTCTTTGTCAATATGAACAAATGCTTCATAACC